>JBAMJV010010001.1:0-60000 GCA_037951105.1 Echinarachnius parma
AGAGAAGCTCGGTCGCGCGGGAATGATGGCTAGTACTTATCCACGCGACTCTATCAAATCGATGGCGACTCGCGGCGTCATGAGCGTCATGAATAATGAATAAATTAGACGAACTTCGGGGCCGTCTGGACGCCGATCTCGACCACGCCAGGAGTCGGGAATGCCTACGGGAGCATCTCCGAGACCTGGCCCGTCGACCCGTCCGGGTCGCGGCGATCGAGGAGCGCCGGGAAAAGAGGAGATGTGGTTTTAGAAACGGCCATTGGAAATGCACGGGCGACCCCCCTCGTAGCGTTAGAGTATTACTGAGTGTAGATGTCTGCCACCCCTTTTTCAAAATTAATGTTTGTATACTCCCGGTGGTGTCATTTCACATTGGCCGTGCGTGTGTGCATATGATCGTTCACATTTCGCAAAAAAGGGGTATATATTATGATATTTGCGCTCGCTATAATTAACCTGTTCCCTGCTATAGATATTGAATTGAATAAACATATATTAGATATATATGAGTGTGCTAGAAAATAAGACTTACAGAATATGAGAATATAAGATTGCAAACTTATATAGGCAATAAGCTCAGGTGTAGCCTATTTTGTATATGCCACAGTATGCAATGTGTTATGCACTGTGGCATATGGAGACAACCAGAAAAAAATACAAACAAGATAAATCTGCAATCTAAAGTCACCTTCATAAATGTAAATCCATAAATAAATAATCATTTTGTCCATATAGCTGGTTTTATTTTGAGTTTTGGTCCACTTTTCACACAGAATTCAGGTTATTTCTGTACTAATCTCCTCTAGTGGTATAGCTGTGATCTGTAATGACTTTACAAGTAACATGTACAGTATCTTAAAGTGGCCAAAAGAGGGCGCTATGCATACTGTATTGCTCTGTACTGGCGTATTTTACAGTAGAGGTCAGTGGTGTGTAACAGTGTATTGCTGGCTGTGGGGACTGCAATCATAGGCAGGAAGTTTGGATCGTTTTTCCTCAATTCTTTTTGGATTTCAACTCTGGATTTTAATTTTCTACCGTAGGTCTGACTCCATTTTAGATATTTATTACAGTAAAGACTAATTCTAGTGATACCCCAGGTAGCAAGCCAACGTTGGTCCAACGTTGGACCAACGTTGTCCAATTTTTTCGGCAACGTTGGTCCAACGTTGTCCGGCAACGTTGGACCAACGTTGCTTGCGTACGCCCAAACAACGCTGCTCCAACGTTGGCGAAAACAAAATACCAACGTTGGATCAACGTTGGTCCATCGTTGGAAAGTTGTCATTTGTCAACGTTGGACCAACGCTTTTCCAACGTTGATCCAAGGTTGGTATTTTGTATTCGCCAACGTTGGAGCAGCGTTGGTTGGGCGTACGCAAACGTTGATCCAACGTCAAAGCAACATGTGTCCAACAAGCATCCACCATATTTCCAACAAGCATCCAACATGTCTCCAACACTCATCCAACAAGCATCCAACATGTCTCCAACAAGCATCCAACATGTCTCCAACAAGCATCCAACGTTGGTCCAGCGTAATTCACCAACATTTCTCCAACGTTGGTCCAACGTTGATCCAACGTTGGTCCAACGTTGGTCCAACATTGGACCAACGTCTCACCGTACTAAAAAAATTAAATTAATATTCATATGACACGCCTATTGGTGATATCTAGAACATCCTATCCTAGCTTTCCCTTTACCTAAGACTAACCCTAACCCTATTCCTAGTCCTATTCATATCCATATAGTCCTATTCCTATTCCTACACTCACTACATCTACATCATCCACTCAGCTTTATATAACCTAGCTTCTGTGTTAATATTTGTTTGATGGTTGGTATTTCGATAAAGTTGAATGTTTGGATAAAGTTTTAAGAATTTACACAAATACATCATGGAAACAAACCTTTAGAATGTTTTTGTAGATAAATAACTTACATATATTTCAAATAATGAGTAAATAATAACATTGGATTCATTCTGAACAATCAAATAACATGATTATTAATGCTTTTTGCAGTCAATGATAACCACTCATGAATATTCATGAATAATAACCAACGTTCATCCAACGTTGAACCAACGTTGATCCAACGATGGCATACATCCTGCTTTCAGCAGCTAATTTTAAATCCTTTTATTATGCAAGGGGGTTTTGACCACCTGTGCTACGAGTAAAAAAAATTTCCTTTTCTAACATAACAGCTACATGTAGTGAACAACAGATGTGAAATGTTGGATTCTCGTTGGATTAACGAACGTTTCACTGTGGGTTACCGATGTCGATCCAACGTTGCTCTAACGAGATTGTCCAACCTCCATTTCACTTTGAGTTACCGATGTTGATCCATCGTTGGTGTTGTAATATAATACAAGTAGGCGAAATGCCATGTGTAACTCTGGCATAACAATAATAAATACTGGTAAATTACAAACTTGAGTGTCAGGGTAGACTACCCGACACCCAGAAGATGGAACCAGGGGATTATTCTGCCCCTTTCGTACGGTTGTCATCCCCTATGTAAGACCGACATTTACCTTATGCAAAATGGTTTAACGTGCTAGTGCCAGGGTGGACTACCCAAAGCCTAGATGATACCAAGGGATTATTCTGCCCTAAATGGTATTCATCTCTATCACAAATCTAATCTATCCGGGGGTCTGAGAGTAGACGTCGAAGTGGGTAGCGCCTGTCACGTTGTTGCGAGGGCGGCTTCACCTAGCTCACTCCAGCACGCTTCTGGGAACTCCGTTTCCTCGTTTACTGGAACATGGATGTTACCTTCAGGTGCGCGACGCTTCTTTAGATGATGTCTGTTCCGGCGATACCGCCCACCTTTCTCACTCTGGATGTGGTACGAGCGGGGCGTTGAATCTTGAGTTGTCACTACGCCAGGTTTCCATTCTTTTCCCACTTGGTAGTACACACGTTCTCCAGACTTCAACACCGGCAGCGACTTGGCACCCTGATCATAGTATCGCTTCTGCCTCTTCTGGAGCTCTTTCTTCCTACTAGCTATGCACCGTTGATAACGAACAGTACAGTTCTCAATAAAGCGTTTTCTGGATGGTATATCCGGTCACACATCAACCGTGAAGCTCACCTCCCAAAATGGATTCAAATTAGCATTTCTACAACACAGGTCATGGCGAATCGAATCAGACATACAGTCACTTTCACTTCAGACACCATGTTGTAATATAATACAAGTAGGCACACGAGTATAGTTGAAAGCTTACTTTATTAACTGCTTGTAGATCGATGGCCCAACTCATACATGGTCTCTTGACACCCGATAATATACATATCGATCCTATATGGTAATTCACCGGGGATGGCGCACTTCTATTTATGATTGTAATTCTACTTGAGTCCGCTCATTACTGTTGGTCTAACGAGATTGTTCAACGTCTTTTTCACTGCGAATTACCGATGTTGATCCAACGTTGGTCCAACGAGATTGTCCAACGTCTTTTTCACTGCGAGGTACCGATGTTGATCCAACGTTGGTCCAACAAGATTGTCCAACGTCTTTTTCACTGCGAGTTACCGATGTTGGTCCAGCGTTGCTCCAACGAGATTGTCCAACGTCAATTTCACTGCGAGTTACCGATGTTGGTCCACCGTTGGTCCAACGAGATTGTCCAACGTCCATTTCACTGCGAGTTACCGATGTTGGTCCAACGTTGGTCCAACGAGATTGTCCAACGTCTTCTTCACTGCGAGTTACCGATGTTGGTCCAACGTTGGTCCAACAAGATTGTACAACGTCCATTTCACTGCGAATTACCGATGTTGGTCCAACGTTGGGCTAACGAGATTGTCCAACGTCTTTTTCACTGCGAGTTACTGATGTTGGTCCAACGTTGGTCCAACGAGATTGTCCAACGTCTTTTTCACTGCGAGTTACCGATGTTGATCTAACGTTGGTCCAACGAGATTGTCCAACGACTATTTCACTGCAAGTTACCGATGTTGGTGCAACGTTGGTCCAACGAGATTGTCCAACGTCCATTTCACTGCGAGTTACCGATGTTGGTCCAACGTTGGTCCAACGTTGGTCCAACAAGATTGTCCGACGTCTTTTTCACTGCGAGTTACCGATGTTGGTCCAACGTTGGTCCAACAAGATTGTCCAACGTCCATTTCACTGCGAGTTACCGATGTTGGTCCAACGTTGGTCCAACGAGATTGTCCGACGTCTTTTTCACTGCGAGTTACCGATGTTGGTCCAACAAGATTGTCCAACGTCCATTTCACTGCGAGTTACCGATGTTGGTCCAATGTTGGTCCAACGAGATTGTCCAACGTCTTTTTCACTGCGAGTTACCGATGTTGGTCCAACGTTGGTCCAACGAGATTGTCCAACGTCTTTTTCACTGCGAGTTACCGATGTTGATCCAACGTTGGTCCAACAAGATTGTCCAACGTCCATTTCACTGCGAGTTACCGATGTTGGTCCAATGTTGGTCCAACAAGATTGTCCAACGTCTTTTTCACTGCGAGTTACCGATGTTGGTCCAACGTTGGTCCAACGAGATTGTCCAACGTCTTTTTCACTGCGAGTTACCGATGTTGATCCAACGTTAGTCCAACGAAATTGTCCAACGTCTATTTCACTGCGAGTTAACGATGTTGATCCAACGTTGGTCCAACGAGATTGTCCAACGTACATTTCACTGCGAGTTACCGATGTTGGTCCAACGTTGGTCCAACGAGATTGTCCAACTTCTTTTTCACTGCGAGTTACCGATGTTGGTCCAACGTTGATCCAACGAGATTGTCCAACGTCCAACGGGTTCCAACGAGTTTGCAAGTTTCCGACGTTGGTCCAACGTTGGCTTGCTACCTGGGACATATCACAAATTGTCTGCATTTTGATAACTTTCTAGTCTAGCATATCAGTATTGATTATTCACATACTGGAAATACTGCATACCAGTGCAAGGGGCTCATACAGTAAGCCCCTTGACTTGCAGGGGTGCAATTAGCTATAGGTCATTATAAAACGGCTCTGGTAAATTCAGTAACGTGATTGGTAAATCCTGTCACGTGACTATTCATTAAATTTCAACAAACATGCACGACCGAGCAAAACAGGGTGCAACCGGGGTGCGTTACTCGTTTTCATTGCACACTTTTTTGCACGGCTATGACGTCTCAATGCTTGTTTACATGTACATAGTTCTATCGGAGACAAACTTGCGAAAGTGATAACAAAAAAAAGATAGAAAAAGCTTCGTTTTGTAAATTATCTGTATTGTAGTAAATAAATCTTAGCAGTTTCGTAAATTATATGGTATGTGGTTTGATATATTTTGGAATGGAAATGCATAAAATGCTTTGATAATTCTCATTTTTACGGGAATTTTTTCGGCAATTTCTGGTGGACTGCGTGTGATCTGCTGAGCTTCACATTCACTGATTCAGTGAAGCGAGTGCAGTACTTAGTCGGATGGTGAATTTTGTAAATTCCTAATATTATATTCACACTCTAGAGGGTAGATAGACTGGAACCCATTCCAAAAAAAAAGTAGACTTTCCAAAAAAGTCTAAAAAAATGGACCGTTTCATGCAATTCTAGATGGTCTAAAACCTTTTCACTCAAATAGAACCAAATTTCATGGTTTACATAAAATAATCCCAACAAAGGTGCGTCGATTGCCACACCTGCACTTACCAAGGTTCGTCGATCGCCACACCTGCTCATACAAAGGTTCGTCGATTGCCACACTTTATTCTTACCGAGGTTCGTCGATTGCCACACCTTACTCTTACCAAGTTCGTCGATTGCCACACCTTGATCTGTCCTAGGTTCGTTGATCGCCACACTTTATTCTTACTGAGGTTCGTCGATTGCCACACCTGCTCATACAAAGGTTCGTCGATCGCCACACTTTATTCTTACCGAGGGTTCGTCGATCGCCACACTTTATTCTTACCGAGGTTCGTCGATTGCCACACCTACTCTTACCAAGGTTCGTCGATTGCCACACCTGCTCTTACCAATTAGGTTCGTCGATCGCCACACCCGCTCTTACAAAGGTTCGTCGATCGCCACACTTTATTCTTACCGAGGTTCGTCGATTGCCACACTGCACTTACAAAAGTTCGTCGATTGCCACACCTTGATCTGTCTTAGGTTCGTCAATCGCCACACTTTACCCTTACCAAGGTTCGTCGATTGCCACACCTGCTCTTACCAAGGTTCGTCAATCGCCACTCTATACCCTTACCAAGGTTCGTCGATTGCCACACCTGCTCTTACCAAGGTTCGTCGATCCCCGCACCTGCTCTTGCAAAGGTTCGTCGATCGCCACACTTTATTCTTACCAAGGTTCGTCGATTGCCACACCTGCTCTTACCAAGGTTCGTCGATTGCCAAACCTGCTCTTATTACCAAGGTTCGTCGATCGCCACACCTGCTCTTGCAAAGGTTCGTCGATCGCCACACTTTATTCTTACCAAGGTTCGTCGATTGCCACACCTGCTCTTACAAAGGTTCGTCGATTGCCACACCTTGATCTGTCCTAGGTTCGTCGATCGCCACACTTAACCGTTACCAAGGTTCGTCGATTGCCACACCTGCTCTTACCTAGGTTCGTCGATTGCCACACCTGCTCTTACCAAGGTTAGGCGATCGCCTCACCTTGCTCAGCAGCCAAGATTAATACAAAAAATATTTAAAAATCCTGCAAAGTTATGCATAATACAGTCAGACCTGTCCTATGGGCACCTGTCTATAGCATCCAACCTGCCTATACAGGGTGGCCCAGAAATAACGGAACGGGGCACTTCCCAAAATAAAGTAACGAAATGACTGGGTCCATCGGATAGTGTGTCTTTTCAAATGAAAATTGATATCAAGAACATTAATTTTGGTCGTGTAGTTTTTGTTTTAGAGCGCTGTGAGTGACACCATGTCAGGGTTCATTTTTCTTCAATTTTGACTGACCTATTGGCTAAAGAATGACCCGAACGGCTCGGCATAGAATTACGGTGCTGTGGCTATTCAGTCGAATGCACACTAACAAAGGTGTCCGCATCATTGTGCATCGTAATTCTATGACGAGCCGTTCGGGTCATTCTTTAGCCAATAGGTCAGTCAAAATTGAAGAAAATGAACCCTGACATGGTGTCACTCACAGCGCTCTAAAACAAAAACTACACGACCAAAATTAATGTTCTTGGTATCAATTTTCATTTGAAAAGACACACTATCCGATGGACCCAGTCATTTCGTTACTTTATTTTGGGAAGAGCCCCGTTCCGTTATTCTGGGCCACCCTGTATTGGCCACCAAAAGTGTTACTCTACATAATCAAACAGTGTTGAGGAACCTGTCACCTGTCTACCGTGCATAGCCAATTGTTTATCTTGGTGGGCATTATACACATGTTGGTTATACTGTACATACCATTTGAAGAAAACAAAATTATCCCCGTGCCACATTACAATTTCTTTATAACAGTAGGTGCCAAATCCAAGAGATTGTGAAGAATGTCCTTGACAGACGTAGTCATTAATTGCATATCCATGCCAGCATAGTGATGGTTATACAAGCATTCTCTTTATATAGCCAAAGCAAAATGAAAATGATTTGATCCTTGTATCCTAAATTTACATGATGTAGAAAATATCATTATACTGTCTTGGCTATCAGAATGTCTATAATGCCTGTAAGCATGGTAAGTTGGGAAGAGTCTTTTTTTTCTTCTCACTTTCTGTAAACCTGGGGTCATGCAGCCCTAGTTGGCATAGAAACCAGCTGATAAGAGTATTGCAGCTACACTTTCAATTCTTGCTCTTTGACCTATGAATCATTTCTACTCAACTGATAAACTGCTGTGTATGGCCTGATGTGTGTACTATATGCATAGCACCCCCCTGTAATCGTAATGCTGTAGTAAGTGCATAATAAACCATGACAGAGTGTACTATATTTTACAATTCATGGTATATACTTTTGCTAAATACAGGAAAAGGGTTCATGTATTTTGAATTGAAATTATAAGGCAACTTTGTAACTGCTGTTCTGTATGCCTGATGTGTGTACTATGCATAGCACCCCATGTAATGCTGTAGTAAGTGCATAATAAACCATGATAGAGTGTATTATATTTTACAATCCATGGTATATACTTTTGCTAAATACAGGAAAAGGGTTCATGTATTTTTAATTGAAATTATAAGGGAACTTCATATCACTTTTTATTCTAATAAATTTAAATACTAAGCCAGAACAATTCTGAGCATATATTGTTCGTAAAAGATGTCATAATGTGGTATCTTGCTATACTTTTGTATCTTTCCTTTTCATTTCGTAAATCCATGTTTCAGGAACGTAATGAAAGACATTCCATACAACCATCTCTTATATTTTCCAAATATTTGAATTTTTTGTGACACACTTCAACAATTTATGTGTATTCACACATGCTCATGTTTGTGAAAAGTTACGTATATCACAAGGGCAATGAAACGGAAGCAGACTTTTGCTTTACTGACTTGAAGAGATTCTAGAGGAGAAATAATTCAGGCTCGTCACTCGCTGGCCCGGGGATTGTGAAATTGCACTTGGGGCCAGCAAAATGTCCGAAAGTTATATTTTGGTGGCCCGATTGGGAAAGTAGATTTTCAACCCGACATTGACAAAATGATTTTTTTTTCCTGTCATGCTTCATCTGTAATTACAGGTTTGATTAAGAAAGAGTGGTATTTTGAAGTAAAAAGTTTACTCATGAAATACAATTTTGGGGCCAGTAAATTTTCGTTCTGGCCACCAGAATAGGAGAATTAATTATTTCACTGACCCGACCGGGCCACTGACGAAAATGGTGAGTGTGGAGCCTTCCTAAAGTTAGAGCATAATCAGCAATACAATTGTGATTATTTAAAGATGCCCATTTGTTCATATGGGGAACTCAAATTGGCAATGCACTCTAATATCTTTTTGGACTACTAGCTCTCCCCAGATGTGTTGTACACCAAATTACCCATTTTTATTCATATAGTCACACTTTCCTTCCCCAAACTCATGATATGTTGTGTATAAACATATTCTACAAACAGTTTGAATATTTAAACGAATGGAAAACAAATATATTTTGAGAACATTGAACAAAATTGAAATTATGTGTACAAAACGTATGGGGAGTAGTCATTACAGCAGGAACCCAGCAAACACAAAACGTTTACAGAACGTTTACAAAACGTTTTTATAAGGTTCCATAGGTCTTCGTCTTTAATGGACGTTTACAGAACGTTCTTAAAACGTTTTTATAAGGTTCCATAGGTCTTCGTCTTTAATGGACGTTTACAGAACGTTCTTAAAACGTTCTGCTGGTCCTTGCACTTAAAAGCAAATACATGAAAGGTTTTTTATTGGTTTTTCTAACGTTTAAACAACGTTCTAAAAACGTCCATTTGGAACGTTCTAAAAACGTTTTCAACCTTCCACAAATAAACGTTTTAAAAACGTTTTCACAGAACGTCCAAATAACCAACTTTGAACCTGTTTAGAACGTTCAGAAAACGTCCAATTGTTAGTTGGGAAGTCCAAAACTTTGGCAGAGTGTTGCAAATTGAATCACTCATACAAATACACGTAAATTTATATTTTCAGAGAGCCGTTGCTTTCTAATCTTTTCACCAATTGTGCTCAATTTTTTTAGGAACTATAATCATCCTATTTAAAGTGTCTTATAGTGCATACAACCATTTGTCAGGAATCCAGTGCGTCATAAAAATTCAAGTATTTGGGAATTAATTCTATGGAATGTTTTTCTTTTTTATAAAATAAAGAGAACAAATAATATAATATAAAGAATACAGAGAAACGGGTAATTAAGACTTCACAATATTGCACCAAAAAATGTTCATAATTTTTCTGGTTGATATTTCAATGTTATTATATTTAACAAATATATACCATGTAAATGCTACAAAGTTGCCCTATAATTTAGCTTGATATGAACCCTTCCCATGTGTTATAGGAGTATATACCCAACTAACAATTGGACGTTTTCTGAACGTTCTAAACAGGTTCAAAGTTGGTTATTTGGACGTTCTCTGAAAACGTTTTTAAAACGTTTATTTGTGGAAGGTTGAAAACGTTTTTAGAACGTTCCAAATGGACGTTTTTAGAACGTTGTTTAAACGTTAGAAAAACCAATAAAAAACCTTTCATGTATTTGCTTTCAAGTGCAAGGACCAGTAGAACGTTTCAAGAACGTTTTTTAAACGTTCATTAAAGACGAAGACCTACGGAACCTAATAAAAACGTTTTGTAAACGTGCTGTAAACGTTTTGTGTTTGCTGGGTACCATGGATTGCGCATAGAGTATGCTCTTTTATGCTGTATTATGGCTTAATACATCATTACAGGGGGTGTTATATATATATATATATATATATATATGCATACATAGTACATACATAACGGACATATAGAGCAGCAGATAATTGTTTACACAATAATCAAATGCAGTGGTGTAGAAACAGCTCATAGGTCAAAGATCAGAGATTGAAAGTGGAACTGCAGTCTTATCAGCTGGTTTCTATGCCAACTAGAGCTGACCACATATTTTGAGAAAAAGATAGGAAAAACAAACTAATCCCAACTACATGCACCAGCTAGTTCCACGAAGACAATATATTGATATTTCCTACATCATGTACATATTATAGTGTACAGATAAAATAATTTGCTTTAATTTTGATCTAGCTAGAAAGAGAATGTATGTAACCATCACTATATGCTGGCACATGTGATAAATGGCTATATATGTATGTCAGGGACATTCATCAAGATCTCTTAGAATTGGCACCTACTGTGATCAAGGAAATTGTAATAATGCACTAGGATAATTTTGTTTCTTCAAAAGTTGATCTATAAATGCAGGTTCATGGTATGTACAGTAAAACCGACACGTGTATAATGGCCACCCAAGAGAAACAAGTGGCCATGCACGGTAGACCAGTGACCTCGGGTTCCTCAACACTGTTTACACAAGAGTCAAATACCGTTGGAGTAGAAATGATTCATAGGTCAAAGATCAGAGATTGAAAGTGTAGCTGCAATACGTCTTATCAGCTGGTTTCTATGCCAACTAGGGCTGACCAAATATTTACAGAAAGCGAAAAGAAAAAAAAGACTCTTCTCAACTTACATGCACTGTAGACATTCTGATAGCCAAGACAGTATGATATTGTCTACATCATGTTAATTTAGGATACAAGGATCAATTAAATCATTCATTTTCATTTTGCATTGGCTATATAAAGAGAATGCATGTAGCCATCACTATGCTGGCATGGCATATGCAATTAATGACTACGTCTGTCAAGGACATTCTTCACGAACCCTTGGATTTGGCACCTACTGTGATCAAGAAATTGTAATGTGGCACAAGGATAATTTTGTTTTCTTCAAATGGTATGTAGCCTACAGTATAACCGACATGTGTATAATGCCCACCAAGGTAAACATGTGGCTATGCACGGTAGACAGGTGACAGGTTCCTCAACACTGTTTGTTATGTAGAGTAACTCTTTTTGGTGGCCACTATAGGCAGGTTGGATGCTATAGACAGGTGGCCCATAGGACAGGTCTGACTGTATTATGCATAACTTTGCAGGATTTTGTTTTCTTTTTTTATTAATATTGGCTGCTGAGCAAGGTGAGGCGATCGCCTAACCTTGGTAAGAGCAGGTGTGGCAATCGACGAACCTAGGTAAGAGCAGGTGTGGCAATCGACGAACCTTGGTAACGGTAAAAGTGTGGCGATCGACGAACCTAGGACAGATCAAGGTGTGGCAATCGACGAACCACTGTAAGAGCAGGTGTGGCAATCGACGAACCTCGGTAAGAATAAAGTGTGGCGATCGACGAACCTTTGTAAGAGCAGGTGTGGCGATCGACGAACCTTGGTAAGAGCAGGTGTGGCAATCGACGAACCTTGGTAAGAGCAGGTGTGGCAATCGACGAACCTCGGTAGGAATAAAGTACGCGATCGACGAACCTTTGTAAGAGCAGGTGCGGCGATCGACGAACCTTGGTAAGAGCAGGTGTGGCAATCGACGAACCTTGGTAAGGGTATAGTGTGGCGATTGACGAACCTTGGTAAGAGCAAGTGTGGCAATCGACGAACCTTGGTAAGGGTATAGTGTGGCGATTGACGAACCTTGGAAAGAGCAGGTGTGGCAATCGACGAACCTTGGTAAGGGTCAAGTGTGGCAATCGTCGACGACCTAGGACAGATCAAGGTGTGGCAATCGACGAACCACTGTAAGCGCAGGTGTGGCAATCGACGAACCTCGGTAAGAATAAAGTGTGGCGATCGACGAACCTTTGTGAAAGCAGGTCCCAGGACGAAAAACCAATTGAAATTACCAATTGAAATTACCAATTGAAAATTACCAGTTGAAAAGTATATGGAAAATGAAACAAATACCAATTGAAATTACCAATTGAAATTACCAATTGAATCCAATGGGTACCAATTGAAATTACCAATTGAAATTACCAATTGAATCCAATGGGTACCAATTGAAATTACCAATTGAAATTACCAATTGAATCCAATGGGTACAATTGAAATTACCAATTGAAAATTCCAAATTGGAAACAAATTGACATTCCCAATTGGCAAATTGGAAAGTGGTTGGCAATTTGGACGTACATGTACATGAGACATGTTGTACATTGGTGTCAATGTATAATCAAGGAGTTATAACTCCTTGGTATAATAACACACAACTGGTCTATTCAAAATTCCTAAGTGCAATCTGGCTGTGCCAGGTTAGGAATTAATGTATACATATACAGCATGGCGTGTATATATATCACATGTGCAGTATACATAAAAAGTGGTTATAAAAAAAAATCAAGTCAAATTCAATAGAAAACTAATGGTATGACAAGGTAAACATGTGATGCAAAGTTTGTCATAATAATTCTTACATAAAACACTAACGATTGACACATGAATAACGAAAGAATTTTACTTCAACATTAATATTTATTCATATTTTGTGTTTTTTTTTTGTTGAAATCAGACCGCCAAATGGTTTCAATGGGTACCCATTGGATTCAATGGGTACCCATTGGTTTCAATGGGTACCCATTGGTTTCAATGGGTACCCATTGGTTTCAATGGGTACCCATTGGTTTCAATGGGTACCCATTGAAACCAATGCCAATGGGTACCCATTGAAATCAGTTTTAATGGGTACCCATTGAATTCAATGGGTAACCATTAAATTCAATTGGTACCCATTGAAACCGATGCCAATGGGTACCCATTGAAATCAGTTTTAATGGGTACCCATTGAATTCAATTGGTACCCATTGAAACCAATGCATGTGGGTACCAATTGAAATCAGTTTTAATGGGTACCCATTGAATTCAATTGGTACCCATTGAAACCAATGCCAATGGGTACCCATTGAAATCAGTTTTAATGGGTACCCATTGAATTCAATTGGTACCCATTGAAACCAATGCCAATGGGTACCCATTGAAATCAGTTTCAATGGGTACCCATTGAATTAAATTGGTACCAATTAGAATTTCAATGGGTACCCATTGGTTTCAATGGGTACCCATTGAATTCAATTGGTACCCATTGAATTCAATGGGTACCCATTATAATTTCAATTGGTATTTCGTCCTGGGGTGTGGCGATCGACGAACCTTGGTAAGAGCAGGTGTGGCAATCGACGAACCTTGGTAAGAATAAAGTGTGGCGATCGACGAACCTCGGTAAGAATAAAGTGCGGCGATCGACGAACCTTTGTATGAGCAGGTGTGGCGATCGACGAACCTTGGTAAGAGTAAAGTGTGGCAATCGACGAACCTTTGTAAAAGCAGGTGTGGCAATCGACGAACCTCAGTAAGAATAAAGTGTGGCGATCAATGAACCTAGGACAGATCAAGGTGTGGCAATTGACGAACCTTGGTAAGAGTAAGGTGTGGCAATCGACGAACCTCGGTAAGAATAAAGTGTGGCGATCGACGAACCTTTGTATGAGCAGGTGTGGCGATCGACGAACCTTGGTAAGTGCAGGTGTGGCAATCGACGCACCTTTGTTGGGATTATTGTATGTAAACCATGAAATTTGGTTCTATTTGAGTGAAAATGTTATATTTTAGACCATCTAGAATTGCATGAAACGGTCCATTTTTTTAGACTTTTTTGGAAAGTCTACTTTTTTTTTGGAATGGGTTCTGGGTTACTAATTGTGGCAAGTCTGTTTTCAAAAATCCAGCAAAATAAACGATTCCGTGGTTGAGCTCGTTTTATAAAACAAATAATACACGGTCTCAATTATCGTGCATCATGTAAATGCATCGCGCTCTCGGCTCTGTTGGCTGTGCGTTGCGCACTCGGCGGCCTCGTGCACAACACACAGCCAACAGAGCCTCGCGTGCGATGCATTTACACAATGCACTCTAGACCGTGTATTATTTGTATATTACTCTCATAGAGCGAACAATTGACTGCCTTAGGTGTCCCCCCTTTAGTTAGTGTGCCGTCACACTATAGCCACGCTCTGTCTGCGTTCTCGTACTTATAAAAAAAAAAACATTTTTTCCAAAGCGCAGGGGAAACGCCGACAAATCGAGCGATTAATGACACAATGGTAGCTCGTTCCCGCTCTTGCCACGACCTGAACACGCTCTGCGTACGCTTTGGCCACGCTTTCCGAGCTATTCACTGTGCACGCTTGGTGTATCTTTAACAATAGCTCATAACAATGAGACGAGGTCATTTGCTCTACGCTCTGTCTGCGTTCTCGTACTTATAAAAAAAAAAAAAAAAAATTTTCAAAGCGCAGGGGAAACACGATCTCCATGCACACGCTCTGTGCGATCCAATACCATGTACGAATGTAGTTGAACACACTCAGTGCGTTTCACGAGGTTGGGTGGAGGGAATGGGGAGGGTTATTATTGTTGACTATCATTGGTAATAGTAGTAGTGGTAGTAGTAGTAGTGGTAGTAGTGGTAGTAGTGGTAGTAGTGGTAGTAGTGGTAGTAGTGGTAGTGGTAGTGGTGGTGGTGGTGGCAGTGGTGGCAGTGGTGGCAGTGGTGGCAGTGGTGGCAGTGGTAGTAGTGGTAGTAGTGGTAGTAGTGGTAGTGGTAGTGGTAGTGGTGGTGGTGGCAGTGGTGGTAGTGGTGGTAGTAGTGGTAGTAGTGGTAGTAGTGATAGTAGTGGTAGTAGTGGTAGTAGTGGTAGTGGTGGTAGTAGTAGTGGTAGATTTTGGACAAAACAATCATATATTTGCGGGAAATATGTGTTCATAATGCATACATAGGGTGTGCGTATGTCCCCATTCATTGGAGCCTCATATAATTTGTATGCCGCCATGCCACGTTTTAGCCAGAAATTGAGTTTCCCCCAAATGTACATTATTTTTGCCCGGTCATGCCATTTTAAATTGTGATATCATTTTACCTATAGTTGAAACGTGTCAAACTTCGCAATCTATAGCGTCCACTAGCAGAAGTGCTGGAATAGATCTGCAAGAATGTCTTTTGTTCAACTTGAGAATGAATGAGAAGATTATGACACTTGTGTGAAAAGATATCCTCCCATGCATGGACATACAATAGCCCCTGAACAAAGAGTAGGACGCCGAAGCCCCAAGTTTGTTTTTCAACATGTCCAAAGCGAACGCCGAGCTAGCTACGTCCTGCTCTTTTGTTCATCGAGCTATTCATGGAAGGATATCTATTGACGCATGTGAGATAATCTTCCCATTCATTGCCCACTGCGTTGCCAATTTGCTAATTTAACTTGGTCGCCGCGGGAGCGGCGCCAGAGCGGCCGAGAAAAGTGTACGATCTAAACAATAGCGAACAATGAACGCCGCTCTCCACACGACCTCAACACGCTCTCCCCACGTCTTCCCCACGCTTCCAATTTTATGAATGGGGATTAGGAGCGGCGCTAGGTCGGCGCGAGAGCGTAGCTAATGTGACGGGGGTATTATTAAAACAGGCATTTTGTTTGCGTTGTATGTGTTTACACTGGGGTTGTATACTATCCTTGGAACCCATATCCCCCCCCCCCCCCCCACAACTGTCTCATAGTTTTAAGATTTAACAAAGCTCTCGATCTCCGCAATGCACACGCTCGCACGGTGCTGACATACAAAAGTCATACAGTACCTAATTGCATTATAATCATTTCATTTGTGTCATTATGATCGCAGATCTACAACATATGGGAATATTATATAGCCAGCAATATATTATACAGTACTTTCTAAGTAAATTATACCCATTTTGGCCACACATGTGTATTGGAAACTCCTTGAAGACATTGTTTCAAGTATATACAATTTATTCTGATCACAGAATGTCAATACGAGTATTCCATTTTTTGTATTTCTTATTTTACGACGATTTCAATTCAGATACATAGTTTTAACATTTCAACTTGTGATACAATCTATGTATATACACTACTCACAAAAAGTAAGTCCCACCCCCCCCCCCCCCCAGCATTTTTTCATATATCTCAAAAAGTATTTTACCGATTTTGATCTCGCAAACGGTAATGGATGCACAATTTTCTTACGCACAATGTGAATGGTAAATGGTTGCAATAGAATTACGTTTTCATCATCAAAACATGTATTTTCTGATACAAAATGCAAACAAAAAGTTGCACTTTAAGTTTTATATGGCATATTGGGTACATTTTGTATACGAGTAAGCATCTTCATTGAAGATGACCCGACACACAAGTCTGTTATGTAATTCAGTACTACTGCTGCATTGTTCTTAGTGGAACCATTTTTCAAAAGCATGCATTTTTCTGAAACAATAGGCCTTTCAATCTGAAATTGTTAGGGATTAGAGTGGCTAAAAGTTCAGAAACATGCGTGATTCTCTTGTTATTCGTGTAGAAGCTGACACAAATCACAAAAGTGCAAGATTTTTTTCACACCTTTTATCATAAAATGCATGATTTCACACCAACAGTGCCATCAATTGGCAGACAAATACCACTCATTTTTTGCGTAAGAAAATTCCATATCCATTACCGTTTGAATGATCAAAATCGGTAAAATACTTGTTGAGATATATGAACAAATGCTAGGGGGGACTTACTTTTTGTGAGTAGTGTGGTAGAGCGTCCGTCTCACACACGGACGGTCGTGGGTTCGAACCCCGGCCGGGTCATACCAAAGACCATTATGAAAATGGCACCTACTGCCTTCAAGCCAGGCACTCGGGATATATTATAACATATTGAGTTGGGTAGTATAATAATACCATTAAGTAATGCATGGCCCGCTTGAAGAGCAGTGTAAGTCAACAGGCCAATGAAGATGCTGATCTCCTATGTAAATGAAACGTTATTATCATCAATATTAATAGTAGTATGTATTATCTTATTCATTGCAGAGATAAACTGGTACACGCAGCCACCCTGGTCGACGCAATACTTCATCAGACGCTTCTTGGCATGAATACATGGAGAGTTGGATGACCTCAAGTCCTCAACATGCAAGTATTGAAGTAGAACAGCTGCCACAGAAGACGTGACGTTTCTGAGACCAACTAGAAATCTAGTCCAAGTGTTTGTAGAACTTTAACTTATTGTTGTCCTTTTGTTGGGAGGACTTTAATGTTAACAAGTGACAACCTGAATTTTTTCATATCTGGCTCCATGCAGTTAAGACACATCGAGCAATTGATGTCGTTGAATTTATACTTCAAGTGACATGTTGAGATCTACTTGGTTTCTGTTTTATTTGTGAAATGCCTAATTTACAAGAGCTCAATGGACATGTTCAGGTCTAGGAGATTTCATAAGTATTAACGAAATGCATGAGTTGCAACATTAAGCTCTATTGACGGGTTCATATCTTCGTTATTTCTGTTGTATAAAAGTCATTAGGTTTCAAAGAGCTCTGTTGACATGTTGAGCGACTCGTTAGTTCTTTGTTATCCAGTACATTTTCACATAATCTCGTACATTCATCGTATAAATGCTAATGATTTTAGATTGCTAGGTGTACTAGTCCGACAGCAACAAACAAGAACACATATACATATAATTATATAGGTCTATGATATAATTTATTTTAACGTACGCCCGCAGTCACTAAAAAACTTATTTTGTGTTGTTGCAGAAAAACGCATGTTACAGCCACATACCCGTATATGACAATAGCCTGTCTATTTATATTAAGAAACATGTGATTCGCATACAAATATTAAATTGATTTGCATTTATTCCCTTTTAAAATTATATGTTGTACCTCTTCGTTAAGAAATTGTTATACTCAATACGCTAAGAATATGGCTACGGGGGGGTCACCATTTTCTAAACTATTCGGTGCAGACGTTGAGTGCGCCATCTGCCTTCATCGGTTCAAGAACCCGAGAGCGCTGTCCTGTCTGCACAGTTTCTGCGAGAAGTGTCTTGAACAGTTCCAGGCAGAGAAAGGCAGCGCACGTTCCATACCATGTCCCCTGTGTCAAAAGGTGTCAGATATACCAAAGGGAGGTGTCAGTGCTTTGACGCTAGATTTCCGGGCGATGAAGCTCCTTCAGGCTCTTAAGGATGAAGAAGAGAAACAAGACGCCAAGTCGACCAGGTTGCCCATATCCTGTGATATATGTGGGAGAACCCAGACGGATGAAAACCAACCTCATGGATTCATCCACTGCTCCGAGTGCGCACAGACGATGTGCGAACACTGTGGTAGGGCTCACGGTAAAATGAAGGCGAGTAGAAACCATACCGTGACGGGGGGATTGAAAATCAAGAAAGGTGAAGTTGAGGGCGTCTCTACATTTTGTCAGAATCACACTGAAAGGAAGCTGAGATTCTTCTGCACTGTTTGCAACGTTCCAATTTGTGATGAATGCACTAAAAGCGATCATTGTACAGAGGACGATCACGAGCATGTCCCGATTAACGAGTTTGCGTCGACACTGAAGAAGAGAATCCGTTCCCAGTTGGTACGAGTAGATGAAAAGTCGCAAGAATGCGCCTCATTCATTTCGGTGCTTGATACCGTCGACAAGTCGATGCTAATGCAGGAGGAAATGTTCAATAAGAATATGAAATCGAGGGTTGAACAAGAGACGAAACGATGGGAACGAAACATCATGGCTACAAGGAACTCATTTCTGCAAAACCAACGCTTAGAACTTGACAAACTCCGACAGAAGTCCAAAGAGGTGAAGGAGACCCTAGCCTTTTGCGAGACCGAAGCAAGAAGGATCCTGGAACAAGAGTCAAATGATGTTGCCGTCGCACTTTCTTACAAGAACCAACAGCCTCTACAAGAATCAATCGATCAGGTGACGTCAGAGAGACTGGAGATCAGTCTACTTCAGAAGATCAGTGAATCAGCGTCCCAGCAGCTACATATCAACGCGTCGAAGGATGAGCTAAGTCTGGGGTCTTTAGTGGTAGCAATCAGGGACAGAAGAATCATGAAAATCCAATCTTGTGGCGAAGGCCCGTATTCGATGACTTTCACGAAAGATGGACGCTTGGCAGTGGTAGCTTGGTTTGGCTATTATGCAGTGAAGCAAACAGATGTAAAGTATGAGTCAGCCACACAGTTTGAACTAGAAAAGAGGGTAAATGAAAAGTATACATCGATCGTATCACTTTCTGATCTTCGTCTAGTGCTGATGCATTCGACTGCACTCATCACAGAACCGGGCAGAAATATTTCTTCCGCTTTGCAGCGTGCTGGGTCCTTAACAAGCGTAGCAACAGATCATGCCGACAATATCTATGTCGCAGACAAGGGTAGGATTCACGTCATGCGTCCGAATGGGACTTACCAGAAGAGGCTGATAACCGAAGATTTATATCCAGCCTGTGTTGCCATGTGCTCACGTGACGCTAACGTGATTTTGTTCACCCACGATTCCTCAAAGATCTCTGTTGTTGACCAGGGCGGTAAGATCTTGCGCACGATCACTCGTCCCGAATGGAAGGAGGTCACGATCGGCTGCGACAACGAGAGACTACTGTACGTCCTCTGGAAGGGAGCCAAGGATCTTTGGACTCTCCAGAGATATACATTCGATGGACATCTCCTGGATACGCTTTTTGAGAACGAAGAGCACGACTGCAGCGCCCTCATACTCTCGGTTTCCCCCGATGGCACTGCCGCAGTGGTCACCAAGACTGGCGCAGCTGCTGAGGTGACCCTGATATCTACGGCCAAAAAGATTAGGATTACATAGGCTCAATCGGATTTTTAACGGGGCGCTGTATTATTTCACGGCAAAGGACGTGTACTGTTTCCCGAGATAGAAGCATTTGATACTTGGATCTTCTTCCACGAAGGCGGAAAGACTACTCCAATATAGACAGAGTCATAATTACACTATACCTGCATGTACATTAAAACATGGCAGTCCTAAAAGGGCCATATAGATACTTTCTGCATTATGCTCTCGGAATCTTTGCAATGAGCGCATTATAACCGTTTGGGTACCGTACAAATTGCATATATGACGATGTGTGATGGAATAAACCATTTTTTGGTTATACATGGACTTAGAGCTCACAGCATTCATAGCACGTGACTGCCTAGTAAAGCATTGCGTATGTATTTGCAGCGAACTCGTATTGTGTTGATGTTCATGTTCTGACAGTGGCGTACCCAGGATTCTTTCAAAGGGGAGGGGGGGGGGGGGGGGTAGTCGTAGAAATTGTTCGTAGCCGAGACCAAGTACCTTCAAAATTTTCTCGACCAAGACCAGGGCCGGTCAAACATTTTCGAGGCCTACACCTGGGGGTGTATTATGAAGTTAATATTTATTTCATCTACGTCATATCTACGTCACTAAAATATATTTTAGCAAATCGCTATTCCTTAGTACAGTGTAATATTTTAGTGACGTAGATATGACGTAGACAATTTTCGAAGCCGAGACCAAGCACCTTCAACATTTTAGAGACCAGGATCGGGCAAAAAACGTCGAGGTCGATACCATTGGTTGAGAATCCTGTAAGCGGGGGGGGGGGGGGGGGGGGGGGGGGGTGTCGGTGGAAAATGTTCGAAGCCGAGACTGAGAATTTTCAACATTTTCGCGGCCAACACCAGGATTTTTCGCACTTTTCGAGGCCGAGACCATCGGTAAAGACCAGCTATAGGTTGAAAGGGGGGGGGGGGGGGGCTTCAAACCCCCAAAACAGTCATTTTTTGGTTACGCCTATGTGTTCTGAATGTTTGGGGTTCGCGGTACTATGATCTACAGACAGAGAGATACATTTGCATTATGGCACTCGATTCGGTTCAGTGGTATCAACGATCCGTTGTAAAAAAAAGATAACATTTCCAGCATCACTTCAAAAATTTAGAAGATTGAGATAGATATAATGCTTGTCTACTGTAACAAAAAATAGGTTTGTGATTTTGAAATGATATGTGCCGAACAATTAATTAATATCTTAGTTTTGTAAATATATGTAGAACTTAAGTTTTTCGTAGATGATTGTAAAGATTGAATGCATGGATATATATGAGTATAATTATGTTTGACTTTCTTTTATTTTTGGCGAAGTATAATGCTCTCTCTATTGTATAATACATATATACGTTACGTGTAGTTGTAATATTCCGCATTACGATTATTATCATTCTTACATATCATCAATACAAATAAAAAAACAGAACTCTTTTTTGCATATTGACGCTCTTAGTTTAGTAGCGTTTGAAGTAAATCTACATGAGTATATGTCTGTTTGTATTTTTTGGTACAGAATGTTGTTGATTCAATAACTCTGTGAATATCTTCTTTTTTTGGGGGGGGGGTGCTCCCCACGACTCCCTCCCCTACGATAGCTACGCCACTGTGGGAACGTGCTATACATATATTGCAAAAGAAAAAATATTGCTTCGCTTATTTGTTTGAATGGTTATTGCCATTATACTGCAATAATTAGTTAGTATAAGCAAGTTATAATATATTGGATGTAAGTCATTACATAAAAGCATCGTAGGCCTACAATAAATAGAAAATGTAAAAGTTTACACATTCGTATCAAATTTTGTTATGGCCAGAAGATATTCTGTACTTGTAATTTGCTACAGTAACTAAATACATGTTGTAGGATGAGAAAATTTGTGTATAGTACAAGTATGTGTTGTATTTGTATTAATTACTGAATATCATACATATTTTGTAATGTATACAATACTTGCATAAACATGTGCGCAAACATTTTGAAACCAAGAAATAGATTTCGATTGTTTGTCTTTTGTTAAGTGTTGTGCTTGCCAGTGTTATTTATCATTTCAAAATTGTTGTATCACATAATTTACATATCCGTCACGCGTGGTGTATATTTACCCTTTATAAGCTCAGTACATGCGATAATTTCAATTATTTTTATTAAGCAACATGTTCTACGAAAATGTTTCGCCTTTGTTAAATTTTAATGCTCTTATTTCCGTGTAAATTATATTTCAAGACTTTCTGGGGATATGGAATAATTTAACGTGTAAACATTGACTACTTTACTTGCTATTGTAAATAATGCTTATTTTGTCTATATTTACCGTTGAAACCAAATATTATTGAGTTTAAATTGTGTATATGTGATTTGTTGTAATATTGTTTAGACAATCAATTCAAGTTACTTTGTTTTTAAATTGTGTGTGTTAAAGGACCTATAGCGTCTAGATGGCCTAATTTTCACAATTCGGCTCTCTATATGTAATTTTCCCTGAAGAAAAAGAATTTGGCAGTCATTTCTCATGAAATCAATCAATTTTTGGGTAATTAGTAAATATCTAATTGTCCTGGGAACGCCCCTTTTAAATCGCCAAAATGTGACGTCATCTAAAGTACGGACTAATGAACTAAATTCTGTAGATGACGCGTCATGACGTAAGCCAATGAATTGTCAATCACATGTCAATCACGCTGCCGATTCTGTACCCTAAATGTGGGTGGGGCGTAAACTGGCTGCTAAATGAGATTTGGCATCAGAAAATAAGTCTTAAATCACTACTGTGTTTATTTTCATGGATTTTTTTTCGGCAGACCTACTTTACAAGTCATCAACTATGGAATAAGTGCCAAAGTACGTTGTATTCTTTAGGTCCTTTAACATAATTGTCGTTTGATCCAGTACTGAACTACATTGTCGGTATAGACAGAGATTACCTGTTCTATACAAAAAAAAATAGCATTGGATTTGATTTGTTTGTATAGGTCTGTTGTATAAATCGCTTAATTAGTGACGATAAGTCTCTAGTTTTTTCCCCGTTGTTTAGTTTAAATCTAGGCTACCTGGTAGAATTTATTCCTCGACATATTTGATGCGCCTGCAAGGCAGCTCGGCTACAGCCAGGGTTATAATTTACTGAACAGTATAATGCGTCTCGGAATATAATTTCTAGATTGATGGCGCTTGTCTTTGTATTGCTTTCATTACCGACGTTTATAGTGACGTTACATTATTTTGTTTGATCACAGTAGGTTCTAAAATGAAAGTTTAATTTGATTTGGGTATCAATTTGGTCGTGGGTTCGAGCTGGGTGATTGCCTTCTTTATAGCAACCGCTATTGAATAGGGCACGCCTGATATTGTTTAGAACCACGCTCTATATTGCAATGAATAGCTGTAAACATAGTAAAGTTACACTTCGGTACTCAATACAAAAAAAAAAAGAGTAAAATTTCTTAAAATAGAAGCCTTACTGATTTTCACGCATTTTTGTTATGTATACTTGCTTGTGTAATATTTTTTGCCAAGCTTCATATCAATCTAATTTGACAAAACTTTTGTTTGAACTGCTTGTAATTATTATAAGACATGCTCCCCATTTAATTTAGAAGTGGGTGATGACTAGCAAGTAATGCATTGTATATACCTTTAAACCTTTAAAAAGGCTCGAGGGGTTTAGGAAATCCCCTTTCGTTATCATGGTATATTGAGTTGACATCTGCGCCGGTCGGCACTCAAAGCATGCAAGCTAGGGTTTAGAGTTATCACAAATAAATTTTCCTCTTCCTTTCACATAATCAGTCGTCCCATGCATGTATTATTTATTGTTGGATTGGAAGTATGTGTCGATTGAAGAATCTGTGTAAAAGAAAAATAAGAAGGGACATGCATGTACGTGTGTGTGTGTGTGTGTGTGCGTGTGTGTGTGTGTGTGTGTTTATTTTGTTTCATTGAGTATTGTTATTGAGTGGTATTTTGAAGGAGGGGCTGTTTTCATTGGAAAGATTTAGGTTGGCATATACGTAGATAAGGTGTTTAATCTGTTTATATGCAAAATGATGCTTTGGTATGAAGAATGTATAGTTGATGTTTATATGAACAGGCCTGGCAACATTAGGTAATGGTGACATTTTTCACTGAAAGAGTAAAGCCCAGGTAAATTAGTGACTTTATTTAGAGGATTCGAGATCTTTAAGGTATACATGGTATCTGCCATGTTAAAGGAATGTGTGGACTATTGTAGTAGTTGTTTACTCTGATGTATACCAGGTGCGTGCATCATCATTACTTTGAACAGACGTGCGCGCATTGTTTGCATGCACTGCTGAGGAGGTTTATTATTAATTGATGATAAGTGCATGCATTTCCCTATGCACATCATCGGTAAGGTATTTTGTTTGTCTTTCTTTTGAAATGTAATGGGCTTAAAAGGCAGCTCTTGATTTGAAAGAAAAAGGCAAAGATTAGTCAAAGAGTAAATGTGTTTTTTTTTTTTTTTTTAAGGTAGAGTCATACTAGGATAATATTGAGGGAACATTGTCGTGATATGAGGAAGTGTGAGGGGGGAGCTTGACGGAGTAGGCCTACTTCCGGATTTTTATTTTTTTTGTTTTTGATGTTAGTTCTCGATGGTGGACAGGGTTGGGTGGGGAAGGGTGCGTGTGTGTTGTGTACGGGTTGGGGTCTGCTCACAGTCAATATGTTTTTTGATACGTCATGTAGGTTTCGTTGTAGTTATTTTTTTTGTATAAACATGCTCACGGGGGATACAGATCACGCGGTAATTATAAAGATTTTATATACCTGTAAAATAAAATGGTGAATTTTTCTTGGATTACTTTAAATGTAAGAGGGTTACGGAATAAGGATAAAAGAACACGCATTTTTGAATGGTGTAAATGTAAAGGATCTGATATTTCTTTTTTACAGGAAACATATAGTACTATAGAAGTAGAAGAACAGTGGGAGAAGGAATGGGGCGGGCCAATGTTCTTTAGCCATGGGTCAAACCACAGTAGAGGTGTTCTTATTTTATTTTCGCCCCTTTTAGATTTTAAACGGGATGCAGTTGTAATAGATGAAGAAGGGAGGTACATTATATTTAAAGGGGAAATACAAGGGGTTAAATTTTTGTTGGGAAATGTGTATTTCCCTACAAGAGACAAAGTACAATTACAGGTTGATTTTTTGAATAAGCTAGATAAAAGTATATGTGAAGTTTTTGATAAGGATTATTCGGTAATATTAGGGGGAGATTTTAACACTATAATGGAAGGGGGCATGGATTATGAAGGGCCAAATATTGTATTAAAATCTAGGTTTATTGAGGTATTAAAAAGTTTTTTGAATAAATATGATTTAGAAGATATATGGAGGAAAAGGAATCCTAATGTTAGACAGTTTACTTTTAGACAAAGGTCGCCCTTAGTCCAAAGTCGTTTAGATTATTGGTTTATATCATGTAGTTTAGAAAAATTAGTGAATAAGTGTGAAATTTTGGTATCGATAACACCGGATCATTCGGGCATTAAATTACAATTTCAGCATTTAGTGGATAAGTTTGTTTTTGGAAAATCGTATTGGAAATTTAATAATAGTTTATGTATGGATAAACATTTTGTTGAGGGGATGCATGATATAATATTTGAATTGAAAAATGAATGGGGACCTAGGATTTCGAATAAATTAGTATTTTGGGATTTTTTGAAAATGAAAATGAGGGAATACGCCATGAAATATTCACGTGAAAAGGCGAAATTAAGGAAACTTGAAATAGAGACGTTGGAGACTGAAATTAAGGATTTAGAAAATCAGTTAGTCGACGGGGCATCTAGGTTTGTTATTGATAGTATTAAATTGAAAAAAGATAAGTTGAATAAATTGTATGATTTATCTCGACAGGGCATTAAAGTTCGTTCTAGAGCAGCTTGGTTTGAAGAAGGGGAGAATAATACTCAGTATTTTGAACAATTGTTGAAAGTAAATAAGAGGAAAAGTGTCATTAGAGAAATGTATAAGGAAAATGGAGAAATTACGAGGGATAAAAATGACATTTTAAAAGAGATAAAGACATTTTATGAAAAATTATATTCTTTGAGGAATGATAGTGGTCAAAATAATGGTTTATTTTTTGATGATATTTTAAAGTTAAGTGAACAGAATAAAGAATTATGTGAAGGTAAAATGACGAAAGATGAGTGTTTTAAGGTTTTGAAAGAAATGAAATGGAATAAATCCCCTGGAAATGATGGGTTCACGGTGGAATTTTATGATACATTTTGGCCCTTATTAGGGGATTTGTTGGTAGAAGTATTGAATGAAACATTTGCAAGGGGGGAATTGACGGTATCTCAAAAACAAGGGACTATAACATTGATAGAAAAAGAGGGAAAAGATGCGAAGCATATTAAAAATTATAGACCCATTACACTGTTAAATGTTGACTATAAAATATTATCGAAGGTTTTAGCAACTAGGATTAAAAAGGTTTTAAATGAAATAATTCATTATGATCAGGTGGGATATATAAAAGACAGAAATATTGGGGAAGCGGTTCGATTAGTAGAGGATATATTATTTTATTCTAAACATTCATTGGATCAAGGACAGGGGTTTCTGATTGCGGTAGATTTCGAAAAAGCTTTTGATTCTGTATCGCATCAATATTTATTGAAAGTGCTAAAATTGTTTGGTTTTGGTGATTCGTTTTGTTCTTGGGTGAAGATATTATATAATGATATAAGTAGTTGTATTATGAATGGGGGTTATTCCACTGGTTATTTTGATATAGAAAGGGGGGTCAGACAAGGTGATCCATTGTCGCCCTATTTGTTTTTGGTTGCAATAGAATTATTGGCAAATGAAGTAAGGAGGGACAAAATAATTAAAGGGATACATTTTGGGGAGCATGAAATAAGACAAGTATTGTATGCAGATGATATGACGATTTTTTTGAAAGATTTAGACTCCATAAGAAGGTTGCAATATATATTTGAAGAATTTGAAAAAGTAAGTGGTTTGAAAGTTAATAAGGTAAAGACACATTTTATGTATATGGGTGAGGAAAATGGGAAACCAGATGGGCCTTTATTTGGACAATTTGTTAAGGAAGTAAAAATTTTAGGTGTTAATTTCTCGGTCGATTTTAGATTAAAAGATGATTTAAATTACAAAGAAATATTAAGTAAAATTAAAAAGCTTCTAGGTTGGTGGAAACAACGGGATTTGACTATTATGGGTAAAATACATTTATTGAAAACGTATGCATTAATAAAGTTGAATTATGTTTCATCTCTCCTTGTTGTTCCCCTATGGGTTTATATAGAAGTGGAGAAAATATCGTTTGATTTTATATGGGGAGGGAAGGATCGTATAAAAAGAAAAATTATGTATCAAAATTATAATTATGGTGGAGTAAAAATGATTAATTTTGAAATATTTGTTAGAACGCAGCGGATAATGTGGGTGAAACGATTATTATATGGAGAAAGAAATTTGGGATGGAAGTTATTTTTTGATTATTGCTTAAGTTCAGTAGGAGGAAGGCTAATTTTCTTATGTGATTATGAAATGCAAAAGATGAAGTTTAGGTTCAAGATTCCACCTTATTATTTGGAAATGTTGAAAGCTTGGAA
This sequence comes from Echinarachnius parma, assembly GCA_037951105.1. NCBI lineage: Eukaryota > Metazoa > Echinodermata > Echinoidea > Clypeasteroida > Echinarachniidae > Echinarachnius > Echinarachnius parma. The sequence continues at coordinate 27,882 of JBAMJV010010001.1, forward strand.
AGAGATTGATAATTTAAGGCATTTTAATGGTTGTATGAATCCAATTATTTTTAATAATAGGAATATATGTATAAAAAAAAATAAGATGGTATTTGATAAATAATTATTTGAACGAGGGATTGTTATGTTGAACCATGTTATGGATAATGGACATGTTAAACCCGTTGCATACTTTTTGAACCTTGGTATGAGAGGTGACAATTTACTTACAATAATTGATATATATCATGCGATTCCGAGGGATTGGAAAATTGATTTAGGTTTGATACAATTTTGTGAGGTAGACTTAATAAATTATAATATTAATTTATATCTTTTGGATAAAAAATTAAGTTTTAAGGATGTACCATCAAGAAAAATATATGATTATTTTATTAGAGAATTGCAAAAGACATATGATTTACAGATAAGAGATGGACAAAATGATTTTAATTTTATAGATAAAGAAATGTATGAATGTTTTTTTAGACCAAGAATAACATTAATAATTGGGAAACAGAGAGAGTTTCAATTTAAGTTACTCCATGGGGCAATTTACACTAAAGATAATTTATTTAGATTTGGATTTGTTGAAGACAACTTGTGTTCGTACTGTAAACGGGAAATGGAAACATATTCGCATTTATTTTTATTTTGTTTAAATGTAAAATTGACATGGCAAGCTTTGATACAACGTTTTTTGTTAGATGAAATAAAGGACTTAAATTGGCGGGATATATTTGTTGGATTGTCAGGTAATTCAAATAGAACAAAATGTTGCAATACCATCATTTTTATGGTAAAATATATTTTATTTGTATTTAGAAAAGAGGGTGTTCTACCTAATATTGATAAAATACAGAAACTGTTATTGGATTATAAGGCCCAGGAAAAGGGAATAGCAATTAAAATGGGAAAATTAGGACTACATTTACAAAAATGGGAAACGGTAAAATTAGAATAAGATTGAAAGAATGAACTCTTCATATGTGATGTTTCCCCCGTGAGCTTGTAAAAAAAAATTTTTTTAAAAAGTATTTAAAAAGTATTGATTTAAATATGTATTTTGTAAGCATTATTATTATTATTATTATTATTTTTTTTTTTAAGGATGTGAGCAGATTTCCGGGGTAGGGTTGGGGGGGGGGGGGGGAGGGTGAGTGTGCAGGGGGTGGGGAAGGGGGGATGAAAGAAGTAGCGTGTCTTACTTCTTTTTATTTTTTTGTTAAATCTCCATTGTGTTTAATTTTTGTGAATTACACTTGATTTGTAAATTTGTATTTTCAAAAATGTTATTCAACTGTAAATGTTATGTTAATAATTTGGAGAAATAAAAAATCATTTAAAAAAAAAAAAAAAAAAAAGTGTGTGTGTGTGTGTGTGTGTGTGTGTGTGTGTGTGTGTGCGTGTGTGTATGTGTGTGTTTTTTTGTTAGCTCAACCACCAATTTTCTGTATTCGTATGTATATAGTTCATATTAGCCTATTAATGTAAATTGTTATGTTATTATGTACTTCATCTTATGTAAATGAGACATATACATTACAAGTACGATGTATGATTATGTATACGAAATTTTTTTTGATGTTTTTTTCTGTTTATTTGGAGGAATAAAACATGACAAATATATTTTGTTAGCGGGCAGTATAAAATCCATTTAACGTAAGATTCGGTGGACATATCGCAACAATGCACATTCTATCAACATTCATCACTTTTTGCACATGTTAACAAAGTCAATAATATATATGCAAAATATGGTTCCTTGCCATACAGAGTGGCAAAAAAACAACGGAACGGGGAACTTCCTAAAATAAAGTAACAAAATGATTATGTCCATCGGATAGGGTGTGTTTTCCAATGAAAAATGATACCAAGCACAGTCATTTTGGTCGTGTAGTATTTGTTTTAGGGCGCTGTGAGTGAAACTATGTCAGGTTCCCATTTTCGTCAATTTTTACCAAGTCAGTGTCTGATAAACCGCACTTAATGCCCGTCATAAGCATTGAACAACGAGCAATACGCGCGCCATTGTGTCAACTGTGTGCCGAGAAAATGGGCATATTTGTTCAATACTATGACGGGCAGTAAGTCCGATTTATCAGGCACTGACTTTGTAAAAATGGACATAAAAGGGAACCTTATCACATGGTATCACTGTACAGCGCCCTAAAACAAAAATTTCACGACCAAAATTACTGTTCTTGGTATTGTTTTTCATTGGGAAAGACATCCTATCCGATGGACATAATCATTTGGTTACTTTATTTTGGGAAGTGCCCCATTCCGTTTGTGTGGGGCCTCCCTGTATAGGCATTGCCACGACTTGTAGATCGAGTAATTCTTTCAGCAGTAAGACGATTACGTGCAAATAAAAGCGTGAATATTTGGACAATGGATCTAGTAACTTTGTTGACAAGTGCAAAAAGTGATGAGTGATTAATAAAATGTGTATTGGTGTGGCCACAAAGAAATGTGTGAACATTTCACGTTAATTGGAAGTTATTTGGCCGAGAAATGAGCAAAATGTACACGGCTTATTATCCCGTAGACAGTTAAAGGGATAGTTGAGTTCTGGTAAAGAGAGTACTGTTTTGGTCAAACTGAATTTTAGTAACCAAAACCTGCACCATTAAAGTTATAACTACACCATGCTAGAAAGGAATACAAAATTACAAATGGCTAAGTAAAAAGCCTGTAATCATTCAAAAAGAGCCGTTAAAATCCAAGAGGGCGCTCTCTAAACATTCATCGGTTTCAACCATTTTAAATAAAATATTGTGCATGTGATGTTTTGTTGAAAGAGTGATTAGATTAGAGAAATAATCAACAACTATATTATTTAAAAACCTCTTTTGTACATTTTTGAAAAGAGGAAGCATTTTTAAAATTTATTAACGGCTGGTTCAAAATTATCTAGTAATTGTGGGGCCCCACATTTAGTACAAGTTGTTATGTTTTTGGATATTTCAGCCATTTCTGAACTGATTTTGATCAAATAAAGTTTATTCTGTCATCAAAATTGTATGCTCTTTCGAATTTGACACTCAGTTTTTCGTTATCTCACAAAAAATTATTTTGTGTAGCGCCCTCTATACCAAAACTCGACTATCCCTTTAAAATCGCAACACTTCAATCGTAAATATCTTTTGAACAAAAAGGAAATTATTAAAAAACCGAAACCTGTCCCGTGCTTTTATTGTTCATATGAATATGACAAGGTATTAAGCCCGGCGCAGACAGAGCCGATTCGACCCGATCCGACTGGTTTCAATCAGGCTAGAGTTGGGCCCGGTCGGTCGGATCCAATTCATTGTGTTGAATCGACCCCAACTGGCATCCGACTGTATCTCGACTGGCAAAATGTGTGTCGCAACGCATGGAAAACTGAGCCGATCGGAATGACAACCACCCAACTAACAATTGGACGTTTTCTGAACGTTCTAAACAGGTTCAAAGTTGGTTATTTGGACGTTCTGTGAAAACGTTTTTAAAACGTTTATTTGTGGAAGGTTGAAAACGTTTTTAGAACGTTCCAAATGGACGTTTTTAGAACGTTGTTTAAACGTTAGAAAAACCAATAAAAAACCTTTCATGTATTTGCTTTTAAGTGCAAGGACCAGCAGAACGTTTTAAGAACGTTCTGTAAACGTCCATTAAAGACGAAGACCTATGGAACCTTATAAAAACGTTTTAAGAACGTTCTGTAAACGTCCATTAAAGACGAAGACCTATGGAACCTTATAAAAACGTTTTGTAAACGTTCTGTAAACGTTTTGTGTTTGCTGGGCAGTCGAGTCGGCTCTGTCTGCGCCGGGCATGAGAGAACCACTATGTTCCAAGTAAGTTTTGAAGGTTTGGACAATATGTTTATACTAAATCCCTTTAAACGAACAAACAATTTGTCCGCAGTTTAACTTTCAAGTTCAAATTTCAAGTCCCTTTCAAATTACAAAGTTATTTATCCTCACGGATAAATACGGAGGAATACTCTTTTAGGTGAAATCTTGCGGGAATCTTGCGGCGCCCGCAATGTTCCCGTGGCTATCTTGCGGTCGCCGTTGCATTTTTCCTCGCGGAGTTCAAACAAAAAATGCATCGTACGATGTTATACTTGCCGTCAGCCCATACACACGTCCAGAGAGCATCGCACGGGCACGGGCACCGCAAGTGCACTGCACGGGACTGTAGCCTTTTTTCGAATATCGTACGATTTTTTTGGACTGAATTTGGGTCCACTCAAATCGTACGATAGTCGTAAGATGTCAACGATATCGTAAGAGCATTATTGCGATGTCCGTACGAATCCCGTAAGGCGTCCGTACGAGCGCTCAGATTGTAATTACGGGAGCCGTGCGATTTAAATTTGCTTGAACTCCCAAAGTCATCGTACGTGCCCCAAATATGTGATCGCTACACAAAGATATCGCAGACATAGTAGATACATATCCCAACTCCACGAAATCGTAGAAAATCCGCCGTAGGTAAAACAATTGTGCGGCGCCCGGAGCATTTGTGACCTAGGCATAAGCTGGTAAGTAAATAATTACCGTTGGTGAAGGCAATGGCACAATCTATCACTTCCGAGGCAATCTGGATGTAGCTATCTTTCCGAAGCGAAGCTGAGGAAAGATAGCGTATACATTCAGATTGCCGAGGAAGTGATAGATTGTGCCATTGCCTGAAACCAAAAGGTGATTATTTGCTTTATATTCTACATTGGAAACATTTCACTGGTAGCTAGGTCTACGAGAAAGACAACTTAAACTGTTTTTAATGTCTAGGCCTAGTTCTAACACTAACACTACAGTTACCGGTACTAGACTTTGATCTACTTACCAACAATGGCTATTCCAATTGTTTAACTCCACGACAATTCCATAGCCTAAGGCTATAGGCTAGCACTTGGGTCTATATAAAATGAAAGTGAACTCCAACTCCAAGTCAGACTCCAAGAAAATTGTAATCAATGATGATGAAACACTAAAACAGTTCATAAGTCAACGTTCTAAAGTCTAAACGTCAGAGTCATGGCAAGCGGTGTACGATACATATACAGTGCAAAGTACGCATTACATGCATCTGTAATTCGCGCAACACACACATCCGCGGTTGCATTGAATTGACCGTGCAGTGTGTGTGGCTATTCAAATCCCGTATTAAATGAAGCAGACCTACCGTACCCGGGTACCTACCTACAATACAACGGCAGTGTTGGAGTCATACTTCTATGGTCTGCTGAATAGTGCGAAATTTGAATACACACTCTCCACAGCAATTCAATGCAACCGCGCGCATAGAGTCATCGCGCCACTTATTGGTATTCAATTCAATGCAACCGCGGAGTGTAGATAGTAAGCAAATAATTACCGTTGGTGAAGGTGATGGGACAATCTATCACTTCCAAGGCGATCTGGATGTAGCTATCTTTCCGAAGCGAAGCTGAGGAAAGATAGCGTATACATTCAGATCGCCGAGGAAGTGATAGTTTGCCATCACCTGAAACCAAAAGGTGATTATTTGCTTTATATTCCACATCGAACGGTAGATCTAGTCTATAACTAAGCAGGCCTAGTCTAACGCAAGTCTTAATTACAGCTGTTACTTGTTAGTGTTACTAGTACTAGGTTTGATCTACTTACCAACATCAATGTTATTCCAATTTCCAATGTGTATGTTGTTTCCAGCATTCGCAATAATCTTGGAACACTTTACTTTCACTCTCAAGCAAAAAAAGTTCCATTTCAGCTCCGTTAGAACTCAAATCTTACGTCGAACAACAGAACAAGCAATTAAACAATAACAACGCAGCAAACCTAACCGTGTACTGTTATACTAATATGTACAATACGTATGCATACACAGTGCATGCATAACGTATGAGCTTGAACAGTGTGCTAGCTACGTACGTGTATGCACAACGAATACAATTAAATTAATTTGTAATTCGCGCGCATAGAGAACCCCGCCACATCATTTGGGTATGGAATTTGACTAGCCACACACGAGCTCCACAGTCAAGTCAATGCAACCGCAGTGAAAGTGCGTTGCACTCACTAGATAGTACTTTTTATCTAGTGAGTGCAACACACTTTCACCAAAGATATCTACAGAGTGTAACGAAGTTTTCTTCTCCCATCAATGATGGGCGAAACTATGCTTCATCACGTGATTAACTTTTGACCAATCGTAGAGCAAGATTCTTAGTATGTGGAATATAATACTTTTTATCTAGTGAGTGCAACGCACTTTCACCCAAGATATCTACAGAGTGTAACGAATGGGCGAAACTATATTTCATCACGTGATTAACTTTTGACCAATCGTAGAGCAAGATTCTTAGTATGTGGAATATAATAATACATAACTAGCTGTAGCTATAGTATTGCCAAAGTCCATAGCCTAGGTAAAACAATAATAATTTTAAAGGGACAGGCTGGATTATTGTGGACTACACATATCTGTAAAATATATATATTAATTTATATCCCTCATGAGAATGTTCTAGCCATGTGATTGGTTGAAACGCCGTCACGTGTTCAAGTATAATTTCTCCCATCAAATCCCAACCTCATATAGTACTTTTGTACAGTACCTTTTTTGTCGAGGACAACGAACTTTTTGGCCCTGCCGAGGGTGTTATATTAAATTGCTGATACGCATGTAATCTCATAGGGCACGTTGTTAACAACCTCTAAATGAGGAATCAGCGAACGTTTACAACCGACTTGTTTTGTTCCCATGACAACCCAGAACGCAGCGGCAGCCAATGTGAACGCTTGTGGCAGCGCAAGTACGCGTGTGCGCGTTTGTGCGCAGAAAGGTAGTGCGCTGTTGCGCAAAGTGTACGCGCGGCTACGCTTAACGTAACAATGGTATAAGCGTCTTAGCCTTTTTTAATCATAAATCGTGTTCATGTGCAGGATTTACAAAATGAAAATAAAAGACTCGATCAATTGCTCAATATTCCAAACTGTTGAGCCCTTTGTGTTAGTTATATTTGTGTTAGTCGTTTGTGATCCAAATAATATGAGGGATATAAAACAAATAACCAAATCTCCTTGCTCGGGTGATGGAGGCAAACTATACGCGCCTCGGTGATCTGCGAAGGTACCATCATGCCTCGGCTATCGCCTCGGCATGATAGTACCTTTGCAGATCACCTCGGCGCGTATAGTTTTGCCATCACCCTCCCAGTCGATGGTTATTTGCTTAATATATGTAGCGGTGGTAATTGTATAGTGCACAGAGAAATGCTATCTTTATAGGCCCAACCCTGATAGCACAAACTGGTAAAATCACGTATTATTTACGTTTTGTATTACGCCTTATAGGCGGATGGCCAAATTCGAAAAAGTGGCTTCCTTAAGAACTAAGGTTGCCAGATCTCCACAACAAGTTTAAACCAATTTTATTTGCAAGTATTTTTAATGAGACAAATTAATTCAGAGGTCTACCTCAAAAAATTTGTTGCGAACATCTCCAAATCCAAGATGGCGTCCAAAGAAGTAGCCGTTTTGACTTGCTATAGATAATTGGCGAAATTTCCCAAACGACACCTGAAATCAGCATGATTTTGCAGTCATATTAAAGACAATACAATTTCCTATAATCTGATACCAAATACCACGGGTTTCAGGATATGTAACACGGTAATGTTTTGCCCTAAACTCAAATTTTAAGCATTTCCCCATAAAAATATGAAATTATTGATTTACATAATTCGGCATAAATCAATAATTACATTAGGAGTTGACGTAATACTTTTTAGAAAACTGCCCAGTTATATTAGCAATACTCTGTGAAATTTCAAAGTGTGTACCGTGTCTGAACAAAAAGTTATAATAACTAGAAGTCAGCATTTGATATCGACAAATACATCAATTTTGTACCATTTTGAACACTATACAGGGTGCCCCGATAAATGTAATTCTTGTTTACAGACTTTCTTCAAGAAATGCTCTTAAATAATGACATATTATTCATACCCATTGTGAACAAAACCTTCAGTTTTCTTCTTTTATGTCATTAATATGCCGCCATCGGTTTGCAATACTCAAAAATAGTGTATCGGTAATTTCACTGCAATAATAAATCCATCATGCAAAGTGCACTATTTAGTGCAATATTCGAATGGGAGGCGCGCGTCCTTTACAGTTGGACCGACCATATATGGATAGTTATGTTTTTAACATTAATATTATTCGGAACACCAGTTAGCTAGACTTTTTCAGGGTTTGAAGAAAACTTTGAATAGGCTATTATGTTTATCGTAGAGTAACTTTTTGTACCACCGTGTACATTTGTAACCATATTAACAACAACAATATAAATACAATAAATCATATATCTGGCTACTACAAGGCGCATTATGCACACTAATTTTTGTTTGAACATGAAGGAAAACAAATCACATGTGAAATGACACCGTTTTTAAAATAAATATTTGGTGATTGTGTATATTTCTATCCATAATCGGCTGTTGTTACCATGGTTACACGAGTACAGTGTAGTGCACAAAAAATAAAGATTCGGCTTGCTGAGGCTTTTCGGTGTTGTACACATTGGTTTAGCAATTGAGTTTGTTTTGTTTTAATACTAAGTCAGCCAATTTGTACAGACCTTTATGGTCTCCAGATACATGTAATAAGATATGAAGGGCATGAAGGGTGCGTGCCTTGCGATCAAGATGTGTTCGAATCTAGATAATCTCTGCACATATGATGTCCCGCATATTCTGTACTTCAGTAAGACACTTACTCAAGATAATGAACATGATCTTGACCATGTTTTAAACACATCATGGGCACCCAGTGTGATTCGAATTCGCAATATGCATGGCAGGCGCGTCAGCATGCAGTTGACTGGAATGCTCCATGTGGAGTGGAATTAAGTTCATTTTTAGCGCTTGAATTATGATAAATGCATTTAAACAAATACAAGACAGACACGACATCTACGCGGATTACATAATGATGGTGGAATATTCATCATATTACAGAAAATGGTGGTTTTATTGATTTGTTCATAACTGGAATTGAAGGTGTCCCGAGATTGACACAATCATTTGGTACACAATATCGATTTCACATTTTTTAGACACCCTGTGCAGCATGAGAAATCATGCAAAACTACCCGTTTTGTCGATATCAAATGCTGACTTCCAAGTACTAAAACTTTTTGTTCAGATACGTTACACACTTTACATTTTCACAGAGTGTTGTTGATATATGTGGACAGTTTTCTGAAAAGTATTCCCCTACTACAATTATTGATTTATGCGTAATTATGTAAATCAATAATTTCATATTGTTGCGAAAAATGCCTAAAATTTGAGTTTGGGGCTAAAAATGACCGTGTTACATACAAATGAACCCCATGGTGTTTGGTATCAGATTATAGGAAATCTTATTGTCTTTAATATGATTGCAAAATAATGCTGATTTGAGGAGTCTTTTTATATATTTCGCCAATTATCTATAGCAAGTCAAAACGGTTGCTTTTTTGGACGCCATCTTGGATTTGGAGGTGTTCGCAACAAATTTGTGGAGGTAGACCTCTGAATTATTTTGTCTCATTAAAAATACTTGCAATTAAAGTGACACAGGTAAAGTGTCTAACTCCACGAAAAATACTTGGAGCTTCCTCGTTTCTCTTCTGTTGTTTAGCTTATGCGGTAAGAGAAGAATAAAATAGGGTTCGGTTTTTTCAAATGTCCCTTTAGTATGAAGATAATTATCATTGAAAAACATTATTTCAAAAGCGTTAGCTAACGGTATTGATAAAAAGTACAATTGACGTCGCTGAATACGTCCTGCCAGCGCGCGTGTGAAATTTTCCCGACCCACTGAACTTTGAGCCTAGCGTGCGCAAATTCCATGAATTCCGTACGTCTGTAGCTGTATACACGGGTGCGGATATCGTCAAGATCAAACGGATGATTATCACTGCAACAAATCTACAACAGACCATCAGTATTCGGTGATAAAATATGAACTCAATATTCGTTTTTTCACTAGGTAAACAGTGTTCGTTTTCTTTCAAACTTTCACAAATCTTTCAATTCTATTTTACAATGATATTGATATAGGATTGAAGTCTCAAATGTCAGTTTGTGCAATATCTGACGCTTTACACGGATCACGTTAAAATCGGTTTAAACTTGTTGTGGAGATCTGGCAACCTAAAGTCACTTTTTTCGACTTCGGCCCTCCGCCTATTATCACGACTCAACTTTACGTCAATACGTACGTCGTCGTAAGGACGTCATAATAAGATCGTTCAAACTACACAAATTATAACGGCAAAAACTAATCTTTGAAATAATTAAGACGTCGTAATAACGTCGTCCGTACGAAACAAATTATGCATGCAAAAATGGTCTTTGAAATACGTAAATGACGTCGTTATGAAGTCATCATTACGACTTACGATGTGTTGACTAGTTTACGACCAATTTATGACGTCTTAAATAGTATACATCAGTCCACTATCGCAGGCAAACGATGAGCTTCGAACTGTAAGATATTTTGACAAATAACTGTTAATTCAAACATAAAAATAAATATATAATGTGATTAAAAATGAGCAAAGAAAATAGGATTAGAATCCCATTTTCTTTGCTCAGTCTGTGTTCATTAATTAACACCTTTTATTTTGTGTACTATGTATTTCCTTTTCCCGGTACAATATCAAAATCCTGAACAAAATGCATATAGACTTACATTCCAGTTTACGTACAAATAACATATAAATTAAGCAGCATAATTAGGCCATCATTCTTTCACAGGGGCCATGACATACACGCACATGTTATAACTTCTGTTTATCTGTATTAGCTAGTGTATACATGACATATTTGTAAACTGTTTGACCTAAATACGTTTTGTATATTTTTAACAATTTTAGCAATTATTTTGTCAATCACTACGCTAATAGTGACTAAACGTTACTAATAGATGTAGCCTACAATGCACCTTCACCCAAGCTGAGCGCCTGCTCACAATAGCATCACATGTTTGAATACACTATACCAACCCTCACACTTTCAATTTCAAAAATAAATTGCTATGTCAGACAAGCTCAATCCTCATAAGTAGTGGGGCAGATTAGCTGATTGCATGCTTCCATACAATAACTTATATCACTGCCTTTCTTGTCCTAAATGATGGTTGAGCTTCTCCATCTGACATAGCACCTGAGTAGTAGAAGCGTAGCTCGGTGTGACGGCACCATTATAGGCTGTGGTCGCACGGTGCTTGTGATGGGTTGCGATGAGCTGCATTGTGCATATGAAAGGCGGATATTGTCTACCTAAAGCATAACCCTTTTGTACATAACATTTTCACTGCAGCTCCGTACTGCAGCTATACAAAATAAACCCTTCACATACAGCTTGACCGCACAGGGTTAGACAATAAGTGCAAAGGTTATTTGACCGAATCGAATGTGTCTTTTTCCCTCGCATTAAATTGTGACGTTCGGTTATTTTGGACATGATCTGCCCTTCATAACTTATATTGTCTTGGTACAAGCTGTTGCAGGTGATCACAAGCATCGTGTGACCGCAGCCTTGGCAAAATGAACACAATCATTGCTGTTAAACAGAAGACAATGGAACTTTTAAATAATGTTTATCTGATTATTTTCTACAACGCTGATTAGCGCGGGTGCCCAGATGACGGATAATATACTGTTGTTAAATGGCGGTGGAGGGTATAGCACGGAATATTACATCCCGAGGGATTTTAAATGCTATTGAGGGAAGAGTAAATAAGTCCCGAGACGAAGTCGAGGGACTTATTTTCTTCACGAAATAGCATTTGAAATCCCGAGGGTAGGAATATTCCGTGATTTTCCCGACAACAAATTGAACAACTGTTTTATCATCTGACTGTCAAACACAGGGGTGTAATATTGCCATGGTATATCCAAAAATATAACACCGCAGCGGCATGTACTGTATTTACTAAGTCATGTGATAAAACAAACTATACACAGTGTAGACGTTGGTGGTGTGTAACACAACCATATTGATAGAGCTGTATAATAGGAAATATACAGCTCTATGAACACAACCTATAGGCTACGCGTATCATATAGTATTGTCATTGGAATTGACATTCGAAGCTAATTCATTTTATACATGTAATTATCGACATAGCTATATAGCATGTTGTTGGAGCTGAGAAAGGGCGTGACTATGGTGATATTGATCACGGAACATCAGTTCCGCAGAAGAAGCCTCTACCGCACGCAGTGTCCGTAGACTGAGCACCGGTAGTACGTAACGTAATTGCAGAACGCGTACGCATACGGTGATCAATATCACCATAGGCATACAATGCATCAGAATAACGACCATGAATCAGTCTTGCACTTTTTCAACAATTTTAGCTTGAACGATGCATAAAACAAGGTTCCTTTGCCCAGTTTGTTGAGCTTGTCAAAAATCTCGCGAAATCTCGTCGCATTAATTCCGATGCCCTAAATTCGACTGAACAGGCAAATTCGAATAGTTCCGCGAGATTCACCGGTTTGCCTCATTAAGCATGGTTATAAGAACGCAGTGCCCGTAGACTGTACAGCATTTCAAATTGCTTGGCATAGATATGTTGTTATGGACTTCCATGGGCATATAGGCATGAGTTTTAATAGAATATATCCAGTCAGTGCCGCTTTTGAATCAATTCTTGACTCAAACCTGCTTCGGAAAACACATAGTTTTGATTCTGGACTGCCGTGGATTCAGGAAGACAAAGTGGAGGTGATATTTGCTGCCAAAATTTCGGCGCCTCCGAGTGTATCATATCAAACCACGGGGACTACACGAGCTGTGACTGTAGTTGTACGTATATTATAGCCACGCTCCCCCTGATCTATAACTGTATGTCCCACCAAACCTGAACATCACATGATTTACATCAACCTAGCTTGCTCTATTTCATAGTTTCCCTTTTCTATGAAGTCTTCATCAGCCTTTTACGTCACTTTAGCTATACATGTCTGCCACCCCTTTTTCAAAATTAATGTTTGTATACTCCCGGTGGTGTCACCTCACATTGGCCGTGTGTGTGATGTGCATGATCGTTCAGGATTTCGCGGAAAAGGGGTATATATTATGATATTTGCGCTCGCTATAATTAACCTGTTCCCTACTATAGATATTGAATTAAAAATACATATATTAAATATATATGAATGTGCTAGAAAATAAGGCTTACATAATATGAGAATATAAGATTACAAACTTATATAGGCAAGTATACCCATTTACAAAACTTTGTATAAATGTGAGTGTATACAAATAAATAGTAGAGCATTATGAAAAATGCCATGTAGATCTAACAATTTTCGCTCTATGAGAATAATGAGCTATAGCTAATTGCCTATATAAGTTTGCAATCTCGATACATATTCCGTAAGCCTAATTGTCTAGCACACTCATGTTTTAAAAATAATAAAACTTATAATAGTGACTTCTTCCAGTTCCTGTATATGTTTCCCCGTCCATTTTAACACTTTTTCATTCAATTGTATTAATTTGCAATGATTGTGTTATTACGGAGTCTGCTGTAGACCTGAATATGTAGCCACATGTCAAGGTTGAATGCTGCAAAATACAACGTTATTGTCAGGGTGAATGCTCTTTTTCTCAGTCTTATTTGGTGTTGAGGTGGTCGCACAATAACAATGCATTTTTGCAAAGTTTCAATCTGGACTTTGGACCATATTCAGGTATAAATCAGGCACAAACCATTATACATACACATTACAAATGGAGTAATCGATGTTAAAGGGGTAGTTTAGTTTTGGTAGAGAGGGCGCTGCACATCACAATTTTTTTGTGAGGTAATGAAAAACTGAGTGTCGAATTTGAGAGAACATGCAATTTTAATGGCAGAATAAACTTTATTTGGCCAAAATCGACACAGAAACGGCTGAAATATCAATAAATATATATGATCTTATAATTATTTGGGCCCAAATAATTAGATGATTTTTTCAAAAAATAAAAAAATGCGTGCCTTTTTTCAAAAATTGTCAAAAGCGTTTTTTAAATAGTTGTTGATGATCTCTCTGTTTAATCATTATTTCAATAAAACATCACATGCATAATTTTGTATGAAAAATTGTAGAAACCAATGCCTCTTAAGAAAGCGCCCTCTTGTGTTTTAATGGCTCTTTTTTTATGATAACGGGCTTTTTACTAAGTCGTTTGTAATTTTGTATACCTTTCGAGCATGGTGGAGTTATACCTATTAGTTTATAATGTAACTGTCCAGGTTTGGTTACCAAAGTTCAGCCTTACCAAAACTGTACTACCCCTTTAAAGGGGTAGTACAGTTTTGGTAAGGCTGCAATTAAGTAACCAAAACCTGCACAGTAACATTACAAACAAGAGTACAGTTTTGGTCAAACTGAATTTGAGTAACCAAAACATGCACCATTACATTGCAAACTAACAGTAATATAACTCCACTTTGCTCGAAAGGTATACAAAATTACAAACGACTAAGTAAAAAGCCTGTTACCATTAAAAAAGAGCCATTAAAACACAAGAGGGCGCTCTCTAAAAAGGCATTGGTTTCAACCATTTTTCATACAAAATTATGCATGTGATGTTTTGTTGAAATTATGATTGAATAGAGAGATCATCAACAACTATTTAAAAACCGCTTTTGAACATTTTCGAAAAAGTGTAAGCATTTTTTTTTAAATCATCGAATAAATATTTATGGACATTTCAGCCATTTCTGAACCGATTTTGACCAAATAAAGTTTATTCTGCCATTAAAATTGCATGTTCTTTCAAATTCGACACTCAGTTTTTCATTAACTCACAAAAAAATTGTGTTGTGCAGCGCCCTCTCTACCAAAACTGAACTACCCATAAAGGGGAATGAAAAAGCTTTTCAATTATACCAACTTCATGTAAGATAATTATAGAGACAAGAGCTAGAATTGTGAACGCTCAAACTTGAATTGTGGAAATGTATGTGCAAATGGTTTATGTGCACAATCAGAAGCCAATAACATGGAAAATCTTTTTCCAAGTTCAGCTGACATGACGGACTTAAGCACTCATGACAACTATGATTTAAATACTATGCAAATTATGCACAAACTGCCAAGCTATGATTAGTAAACTTGAAGGATTCACAGATTTGCATTTGAAGGGGTTGTGACAAGAATTATTTTTCGTAGGCCTCAATGATGATAAGAATATGTCCAAACTACTCAAGTTTATACTCTGTTCTAACTTCTTATACTTTTTAAGTAAATTATACTCATTTTGGCCACACAAGTGTATTGGAAACTCCGTGAAGACATTGTTTCTAGTATACATACAATTTATTCTGATAACAGAATGTCAGTAAGAGTATGATACCCCTTTTTGTATGTTTTTTTTTAATTTTACGACGATTTCAATCCCGATACATAGTTTTAACATTTCAACTTGTGATACATATAAATATATATATGTATATACACCGGACATGGCGGCTTATTGTGGTATATAGAGCGTTCATCTCATCACGCACGGAAGGTCGTGGGTTCGAACCCCGGCCGGGTCATACCAAAGACGAGTGCTAAATCAGCCGGTATGCAAAGGGCGTTTGTGGAGAACGAGGACGGGGAGACCAGCGACGAGGACAACCAGGGTGAGGAAAAAGCGGTGTTCATTTGCCGGGAGGTTGAACACAAGTGGAAGGCCTGTCCATATCGACGACGACGACACGGAGACATCGGAGGTTGGAGTGCAAGCCGTCAGCTTTAGGTAAGCAGACTCGATGAGGAAGAATATGTGGTAGAGAGACGGAGGACGCAAGCTGGGCAGCCTTGGGTAGGCAGACTCGATGGTGAGGAAGATGTGATAGACAGACGGAGGACGAAAGTCGGGCAGCCTTGGGTAGGCAGACTCGATGATGAAGAGGATGTGATAGACAGACGGAGGACGAAAGTCGGGCAGCCTTGGGTAGGCAGACTCGATGACGAAGAAGATGTGATGGGAAGAAGGAGGACGAGTAGACCAGCGTCAATGACAACCATGAGGGGGAGCGGTGCGGATCAGGTCACTTCATATACGATGGTGATACAGCGTGGTGACAAGGAGACCAGCGGCGACATGGACCGTGAGACCAGCCGCGACGATGAGTACCGTGATGGAAATACAGAGGACTAGAAGACCAACCAGGGCATCAAGCCAGGTGATAAGATATCGCCTCGGTGGAGCTATTCTTGCGCCAGCCAGAATCAACGGGACGAGTCCAGCCAGATCAGCCAGAATCGACGAGACAACTTAGACATCAAGCTGAGGGACGAGACGGAGAATCAACGGAGAGACAACCGGAACGACGACCGGGGTGACGAAACGTCACCTCGGTGGCGCAACGCCTGCGCCAGCAGAAAGAGACGGAACAAATTCGACATCAAGCCGGGTGACAGCCGGACGTCACCTCGTTGGCGCAACGACTTCGCCATCCAGAATCAGCAGGACGACCCAAATCGTCTGGGAGCAGCAAGTGGCCACACCAGCACGTCGAGGGACATGGGAACAGCCACAACCTAGAGCAAGTCAACCAAGGCCCCCACAAGGTTTATGGACAATCTTCCAGCGCCGTGACCTTCACACCACCGGACCAGTCAAGTCAACTATAAACTAGGAGTAGCTTACGGACACTGAAATACAGGCCACTGGAGTGAGCCAAAGAACTCTAGTTTGAAGTAACTACAGCGTCTAGATGGCCTATTTTCACAATTACTAGCAAATTACCCGTCACCAGATCTTTGAGTGAGATATGTTGAATGTTGTATTTTTGTAACTCTTTATTTTTTGTATAATTATGTCCGAGTGTAAAAAAAAACCATTTGTTTTCCTCAAGAAGAAGAATTTGGCAGTCATTTCCCATGAAATCAATAAATTTTGGGGTAATTAGTAAATATCTAATTGTCCTGGGAACGCCCCTTTTAAATCGCCAAAATGTGAGGTCATCTAAAGAACGAACTAATGAATTAAATGCTGTAGATGACGTAAGCCAATGAATTGTCAATCACATGTCAATCACGCTGCCGATACTGGACCCTAAATGTGGGTGGGGCGTAAACTGGCTGCTCAGTGAGATTTGGCATCAAAAAATTACTCAAAAATCACTACTGTGTTTATTTTCATGGAATTTTTTTCGGCAGACCTATTTTACAAGTCATCAACTATGGAATAAGTGCCAAAGGACGTTGTATTCTTTAGTTCCTTTAAGTGCATTTATGTTGTAAAAATATTATTGTAATGATTTATGTTGTTTGTAAGAACACCCAGGAGATGCTAGGTAGTTTATTGGATTGTATGGTTATGTTCCAAGTGTTGGGGGTAGTTGAGGTTTAATTGCGTTTTAGAATTAAGCTTCGGGACGAAAAGGGGGGTTCTGTATAAACGAATAGCCATTAAATCATGGTTAATTTCGTTAGGCAATAAGTTGTAGTTAAGTTATAAGCATTATTGGCATAAAGTAGTGCGGGGTTTGATTGTGGAATCATGGACTTATAATTATGAAGCGGATGGGATGATTTTATATGTCATGGAAGATGGAGAAAGTAATAATTTGTGGTAGTAATCGGGAATCATTATAAGGGATCGATTATGAGAAATATGGATTAATCGGTCATAGTTTGTTAATAAATTATAACTGAAATGGTTGAAGTTGCTATGGTTCAGTTGGGGAATGGAAATTAAGTGTTTGATTATGTAGATAAGTGTGAAACACGTAATTTCGTATCTAATTGATGGGAATCGGGTAAGGATTGGTAGAGTTATGATCACGTAAAGATTACGAGTGGGAAAATTAGTAACCATTGAATAGTATTATGTAATGTAGAGTAAATAGAACACGCAGGTTGCGCTATGTAAGCCGTCGCTGCGTCAAGATTGTGGTGTGTCCACCAATAACGTGGCACGCTAATAAATTCACAAAGCCAAAGTAACATAACGGTTTCAGAGTTTTGGATGCGTCTTAAATGTGTCTGACTGAATAAAATATATACATAATTATAAACCAAAAATGTTTCGTTTTTTTAAAGAACATAGCAGAACACACATATCTCCCTTACTCATTCAACCATAAAGGCTTACACAAGCATATTTAGTCTGGAGATCAGTGGAACTAGGTCCGATTCTGGGTCATGATCTTGCTCTCGGCCCCAAGACCCCTTATTAGGTCGCCTATGTCACGGTTTTGCCCTAAAACTGAACACACTTGCAGTGTATTAAATGCAACCTAAAGATCTCCAAAACTATTTCCTTTCCCCACCCCAAGTTAAATTGTGGTCTTGCACCTGCATGGGGCTTCAAGCTCTTTTACCGATGACCCCAGAACATTGTACCTCCCGGCCCCTCACACTAGCAAAACCGGATTGACACCTCCGAGTAGATCAACAACAACAACTTACAAGTAAATAATTTAAAATTGTATTGTTGTTTTCATTTCCTTTTCTTGTCATGTTTGTTTAAACCAAACATAACATCAACGTGCTGGTTTAAGTATGGCCATGTTGTGCAATGAGAACGCCCTGGCTTATCCATTCAACTAGATTTTTACCAGCATTCCTAATTATTTTCCGTTTCTGTGTCCATAATGTGAGACTTTGTATATTAGACCAATATTTTTCTCTTGTTTAATTTTTAAAATGTTTCTCTTCTTTGTTTTTGTATACCTAACAGAGGCTGAGCATCAACAACATCTACCAAGATGGTTCAATTGTGCCCATCGCTTGACAGGAATGCCCTGGCATATTCCACCACATCTGTATCGCAAGTCCTCATTAGTTCGCTGTTCCGCTTCTACTACGTGACGCTATTCATAGATCACTATCAGATCTCAGAGTCGTGGTTTAACACTGCGCAGGTCTTCTACATGATCTGGAATGCCATCAACGACCCGCTGTTCGCGTACTGGCAAGACAACTCCAGCATCAAGGCGCTCCGCTCTCGACGTCATGCCATCATGTATGGTGCACCTTTCCTTGCGATGAGCTTCCTTTTGCCGTGGTTCCCATGGAAACACTACGAACCTGGTGAATGGTTGATAGGTGTGCACCTCACCGTATCCCTGTGCTTGTGGGATGCCCTCTTCACGTTTGTCATCCTGTCGCACTGTGCACTCTACGCTGAGATCTCGACCCGCCATGATGACCGGCTCCGGCTTTTGAGGTATACCACAGTTGCGTCTATGATAGGTTCTACCTCAGTGCTCTTCTGCGAGTTTTTTTGTGACAACATGAATAACTTTCACGCCTTCCAGTTATTTTGCGTTTTTGCTGCAGTCGTCAGTTGGGCGGGAATGTTCTACACGGGCAAAAATGTGCGGACGCAAGTTGAACTTCATCCACAATCTCCTGAAAAAGATAATTTGGACATTGAGTCTTCTGTACAATCTCCAGCAAAACAGGCTTCCTCCTGGACTCTGTTCCAGTTCCAAGAGATTATCTTAGGCAGGAACTTCATGATTTTTATACTCACGAGCTTTGCTCATGTTTTCCACTCAGAATACGGAGCAAACTTCCTTTCGATATTTGTGACGCAGCTCATTCCAGAGTCGGACTTTCCTATCTCTCTCAGAAAACTCATGTTTGGATCTGCCTTCATTTTGCCTCGGGTAATTGAAAGAGCTCTCCTCTCCTTCTTTGAATAATCTGTTAAAGCCAAATAACAGTATTAGGAAATGCCCCACACACACAAAATCAACAATATGTTTTCATCACAGAATGATAACTTATCTGTTACTGTAAAGATTTTGACAAATACTTCTTTGAAATTGACTAATTGAGCAATTAAAGGTTCAAAAGTAAACAATCTGTTTACCACAGATCCATTCAATCGCGTACACGCTGCATACAAAAAATTATGCTAGCGCACATGTGCACAGCATTCGGGATTGTCGGCCCTGTATTGCCCTGTAGGCCTATATAGCTGCGGTATAAACAAAAACAATTCTGGTGGCCTACATTTCATTTTTGGTGGCCCTATACCAATACGCCTGTATAATTGTTTAGACCTGTAGTATGTAAAACCATTCATAATTAATCAACTTTTCCCCCCTTTTTTTGATAGATAATCTTCTTGATAATAAGTCCATTAGTGAGTCACTTTGGTTACTACCGTGTGCTGATCTGGTCATTCTACTTCAAGATGGCGTCAGGTTTGTTGATGTTCGTGGCTGGATCAAGTCATACACTCCTCCTCGTCTTCTTCTTAATCGTAGACAGGTACAAAAGTTAATAATTGTATAATAATGATAATAATAATGACGTTAAAGGGATCTAGTAACATTGCCAAATCTGCAAAACTTCCTTCGAACTCTATAGCCAGTTCTCACGTACCTCATTGGGTGATTTCAAGTATGGTGTTTAAGGCCGGTGTTAGTGTTTATTACACACAAACACCAGTTTGATAAACACTAACACCAGCCCTAAACACCATACTTGAAATCACCCATTGTATTTGTATTACCGATAGAAGCATGGAAAAGGTTTGGGTTTTTTGAATTTCTCTTCCGTTAATACAGATATGTATGATTGAAGTGTTCAGATTTATAATTATCTACTGGAAAATTGTAACTTTGTAAAATGTCAGTGCAATAAGTTAGGGAATATCCGCACTATATAAGTTGCTTTTCGCTCATTACTTGGTTATATGACATTAATTTACCACATGTGGAGTTTTTCACAGATCACTTGTTGGACATATATCACATCACAGTTAACATGCGTTTGCATGTCAGGGAACTTTTAAATATCTCCATAATTAGGGAGATATTTGGAAAATCAAAACCCATTTTATTAAGCCAAACAACAAGGTACAAGAGAAGTGTGAAAGCTTCAGGGGATTTTGGTTGAATTTTACAAAGTTACTGGATCACTTTTACAACTAACTGATACCCATTTAAATTGAGCGCAGTTAAAGGGATAGTTGAGTTTTGGTCAACATGGTCAAACTTAAAAGTTCCTTGACGTGCAAATGCATGTTATCTTCCGCGTATCTGTACTAGTGTACACATCAAATATTTGTAAACTGTTTGACCTAAATACACTTCGTATATGCTTAATCTTGCTAAGCCCCATCTGTTAAAAAAACTCTCCAGAGTGAAATTATGTTAATCACAACTCAGTTACTTATCAAATGAACAATGCACCTTCGCCCAGGACACTGGCGTAAATCTGTTCGGAAAGCACAATGCATTGGGGGGTCGAGCAATTGTTCACAAACCGTTTGTGAACAATTGCACGACCCCCCAATGCATTGTGTTTTCCGGACAGATTTACGCCAGTGGGCCCCAGGATGACACTGCTCACAATAGTATCACATCTTTAAATACACTATATACCAACTCACACACTTTTAACTTCAATAGCAGTTGCTATGTCAGAAAACATCAACCACCATAAGGACAAGAAAAGCACTATCATGGAGCTATTGACATCATGTCAATCACTTGTCAGCTTACATTAGATGACAAAAGACAAAAGGACAAAAATAACATGCCCACAATAGCTTGTCCTGCATGCTTCCATACAACAGCTTTTCAGTGCATTTCTTGTCTTAATGATGGGCTTTTCTGACATAGCAACTGCTATTGAAATTGAAAGTGTGTTTAAGTTGGTAGTGTATTCCAACATGTGATACTATTGTGAACAGGCGCTCAGCTTGGACAAAGGTGCATTGTTTATCTTATAAGTAACTGAGTTGTGATTGACAGATGAGGTCGCAGGCAGAATTTCACTTTGGAGAAATTTGTGGGCATTCCCAATGTGAATTTTCAGGCTGATTTTTGTATTAATGATTGTTCTAATCGGGATCGACATAAAAAAAAATATCCCTAATATTAGGCTAGAAATTCTTTTTAAAGTGATTTCCATGTCATAGGATCTAAAATTTTAGTAATCAAAACCTGCACCATAACATTACAAACTAATTATTATTCTCTAAAAACGCATTGGTTTCAACCATTTTGTATGAAAATTGTGCATGAGAAAATTATTAGATTGAGAGGTCATCAACCACTATTTAAAAACCTCTTCGGAAATTTTTGAAAAAGTTAAAGGGACAGTCCCTCTTTTACAAAACGTCTGAACAGTTTCTAATTGACGGATGGGGATGAATGTAACACACACAAATAAAATCAGATCGAACAGCCCTGTAATTTGGATTCTACGAATGAAAAACGAATGCGTCCCTCCATCAAACTATATATCGGTCATTAAAAAAGTTTAATTGATTTAGCATAATATTACAACAATGTTGTACTTATTCTTGTAAAGGTGTTGTGAAGCCGACATTTGTAAAGGTATGTCACGGAAAAAAAATGTCAAAATGAAGAATATGTAATTACATGTAGTCAGTTTAAGCGAGGTTTGGTTATTTTGTTTAGTGTGCGGTCGTGCTATTGTTATAAATGTAGGGGTCACGCATAGCGTTGTGGTACTTCGTGAAATCCCGTGTACGAACTTCCTCACTGGGTGAATACACGTATAATGCACAATTAACCGTTGGACGATGGTTTATTAGTTTTAGGTCTATAACTCCACGAAAAAGATGCATGCTATTAAATGACAATTTCTTTCATATAAGACATTAACCTCGCAACTTTTGAAATTTGGCTTGCAAAAGAGCGGCTATCGCTTTAAAGCATTTTATTTATTTTCTTAAATTATCAAATAAATGTGGCATGCCACATTTATCCGATCGAATATTTCAGCTGTTTCTGAACCGATTTTGATAAAATTGTACGCTCTTTCAAATTTGACACTCCGTATTTCATTACCTCACAAATAAATCATTTCTTAAAGCGCTCTCTAGAGTCAACTATCCCTTTAAGGGGATTGAATGTCTTGCTGGACTCGTGTGTGCCAGCTTGGATATTAGTTATCAAACTCACAACCTTGACATACATAGGGTGGTAATTCACAAATAACTTGCTTTATACTGTATGTCTTATCAAAATGTAGACCTTTTCAAGGGAAGTTGGATAATTTGTTGATTATGTTTAATTTGTGTCTGATATTTCTTGATAACAGCATGAATAGTATGTCAAGTAAATTTACTTTTATTTTTATGACAGAATCTTTCCAAGTGCGACTGGCACTATTTTCAACCTTTGTATATCTGATATCATTGATGAGGATCAAAGCCGCTACAATAGAAAGTAAGTTTACTTTAGGTTTATACATCAAGCATCTATATATCCATTGATTTTTCATTTAAGAAAATCATGTACATGTAGGCATGAAAACAAGTCGAACCATATTATCCAGTTGTCTTCCCACCCCAAAATGATATTGTAAATAAAAGGTAACACTTTAAGTAGTCCATTCCACCAAAAAGATCAGGAAGATGTTTTTTTCCGGTATAATTATATAATTGAAAAAAAATCATCACCATACTACAACATGTGTTCACGAGTCTGCATACGAAGACTACCTTTTGGAAAGGACAAACACATCGGCAGTGATAATAGAATTCGCGCACTTGCAAACGTTTGGCGCATACGGAACCATGAGGTCATAATAGCCGTATTCAGACGATGAAAGCCAAGTTCTTAAGAATTGCAATTCTTAAGAATTGCAATTCTTAAGAACTTCAAAATGTGTGTTCAAACGATGCCAATTCTCGAGAGTTGCAATTCTTAAGAATTAACACCGGAAGTAGCATGCGCGCCTTTCTCATTTGAGGTCACGCGCGCTCACTTGACTTGTTTTCACACCGGAAGCATATCTCGGTCATGAGGTCAACCCAAACCACGAGTCTCGAAGCTGATTGTGTTCAGACCATGTTCAGACAGTAAAAAAAGTAGACTGCGCGCAGTCGCGCGCTTATCGCGCGCTCATTCTGCGCAAAATCTTACAAGTATCTTGTGGTTATCTTGTGGTTTGCAAACCACAAGATAACCACAAGATAACCACGAGATTGCGCATTTTTTGCAGTGTGCGCAATCTCGTGGTTTTGAAACCACAAGATAACCACGAGTTTTGCGTGTTCAAACGAGCGCAAACCACAAGATATTCTTAAGAATTGCAAACCACAAGATAACCACAAGATAACCACGAGATTTGCTTTTATCGTCTGAATGCGGCTAATGGTTCCATAAGTAGTGTTAATTAATTGCATTAGCCGTATTCAGACGATGAAAGCCAAGTTCTTAAGAATTGCAATTCTTAAGAATTGCAATTCTTAAGAACTTCAAAATGTGTGTTCAAACGATGCCAATTCTCGAGAGTTGCAATTCTTAAGAATTAAAACCGGAAGTAGCATGCGCGCCTTTCTCATTTGAGGTCACGCGCGCTCACTTGACTTGTTTTCACACCGGAAGCATATCTCGGTCATGAGGTCAACCCAAACCACGAGTCTCGAAGCTGATTGTGTTCAGACGGTAAAAAAAGTAGACTGCGCGCAGTCGCGCGCTTATCGCGCGCTCATTCTGCGCAAAATCTTACAAGTATCTTGTGGTTATCTTGTGGTTTGCAAACCACAAGATAACCACGAGATTGCGCATTTTTTGCAGTGTGCGCAATCTCGTGGTTTGGAAACCACAAGATAACCACGAGTTTTGCGTGTTCAAACGAGCGCAAACCACAAGATATTCTTAAGAATTGCAAACCACAAGATAACCACAAGATAACCACGAGATTTGCTTTTATCGTCTGAATGCGGCTATTGTTTATGAATTGCGCAACCCTTTGGGAAATGATGGGCGTGTATTTGATGTCACACAACGGTACCAAAACATATAATTATGTGTAATTGTTCTTTGCCTGGTAGTCCCCTTTACGTCCTAATATTCCCTTCTCCTTAAAAGGAGTATCCACGTTTAACAAATCATCTGACCAGTTTACAGGAATCATGTGAAATTTGGGATGGTTTCGTGTGTAACTATGTGTAGGAGACCCTTTAATTCAGCGTCTTTGGCTACAATGCTCTCTTCACCAAACCAGGTATCTCAGTTGCAACAATGATTTGTATAATCTCTTATTTTACTTGAATAACCTTTGCTTTTTTTCTCAAATTAATTATATTAATTGCAGTTGCAACAATGATTTTTATGTTCTTTTATTTTACTTGTATAACATTTGCTTTTTTTCTCCAATTAATGATATTGCTACCTCTTTCCCTTCCCGGTTCCTAAATCAAGGTTACTTTAATATAATTGCCTTCTTTTTTGTTTTGTATACAACTATGTTCAGGAGCCCGCTGTCATCCAGCATCTTTGGCTACAATGCTTATTTCACCAAGCCAGCCATCTCCATAGCTCCGATGGTTGTCGTGGCGATCCTCAACCGCTTTGGCTACAAGGAACTGCAGGAAGAGACCTTATCTCCCGACGACACGCATCTGCTTCATAGTGCCATGTTCCTCTTTGCCTGTTTCGTCCCTTTCATCACTGGGGCGATACAGCTCCTTATTTGGCGAAACTACACCATCCGAGACAGCCATATCGTGGTTTCAAAGCATGTTGAAATTACATAGTCTTAAGGAACAAGTTATGGAAGGATTGTTGGATTAGTAATTATAATAAGTCAAACTTTAAGTAAGTGCCGAGCTATCGTATCTAGCAGCTCCTTCGTCTGGGCTGAAATGACAAGTACATTACTGTAACACGAAGCTAAATAGTAGTTATTATAATAGATTGCATTTGCATTTGCATAGTGTTTTATACAGGGTATCTATTAAGACTGGGATGCTAATTAAAGCCGCTTCGTAACTACACCTTTTTAAAGGCATAACGTGGTTACCAAGCATGTTCAGTGTATCGAGGAAAGGATTTTCTGTTTAAAAAAATCAAAGTCACTGAAATATTTATTTTGTCAAATTAGTGCTATGAAACTGCCCATTTTTTAATAAACTTTTTAGTTGCAATTTGTTTAGCAAATCAGGGATATTGGTTATACATGTATATATTTTTTGTTGGGAGGAAAGCATTTTGTGCTAAAACTAGAGTGAAATCTAAACTCAAAGTAAAGCTGACTAACAATTTTTGTAGTAAAGAATAGTAATAGTAGTAGTAGTAGTAGTAGTAGTAGTAGTAGTAGTAGTAGTAGTAGTAGTAGTAGTAGTAGTAGTTGTATAGTTATTATTACTATCGATCTTAGAATTATACATGATACCATGTATATGTATATATTGTTGTATGTCAGACTAATCATGACTTTAAATTAAATATTGTGGGGCTATACTGTTATTATATTCGTGTTGGTTACCGTGTTCAAATGTTAAGCCCTTGTCACATATCACTGGATAGAGTTAACGGACGCAAGACGGAGAACCAAATTATCAATCCCTTCGTATGCATTTCTTGTTCGTTTCTTATTCGGTGAATGCGTTCCTTGTCAGGCAATGTACGGTCTATCCGACGGAATGTTTTGTGCATAAAGCAATGGAGGCGACTTTCACCACCAGATAATTTGATATCGCAAATTGTCCATCCTGCATTCGTTTATGCTATCCAGTGATATGCGATATGTTTCTGATGGATACAAATAAGTAATCAAATTCAAATTAAGTACTTGATGCTACATTGGTAGTGTGAGTCATATAATTAGTTATATTTTGTTATTTATCCGAAGTATAACTCAAACAAATTTTGAGATTTTTAGTTTTTAATAGTTAAATTACGCATGGGATTCATGAGACGGTGATTTAAAAAGATCTATCCACTCCATTTTCTTATTTTGTTTACTGTATTGGCTGAAATATTGTGTTACATCTTAAATATTGCGCAAGGAAATGTGTATGAATACTGAAATACTGAAATGAAGTGGAAAATTAATGTTTTATGTTTTCAATGCATAAATCTTGATCTGAATACAAGCATTGTTGACTTGTTAACAATCTTTTCTAGGATAGATTTTAGTTACCTTTTTAGGGCCCCGTTGGAGAAAGAGATACAATCGATTGTAAGTTACGATTGATCGTAAGTCAGAAAATTTACGCGTTTCAACCAATCAGATTTGTGCATCTAGAACACGTGATCTTACTTACGATTAATTGCAACTTACAATCGATTGTATCTCTTTCTGCAACGGGGCCAAGGCCTTCTCAAGTTCTCATATTCACCATCAATGACTATCCTGTCCTCTTTAATATTATTGAATGTCCTTATTATCTGGGGGTGTTTTACAAAGATTCTAAGTTAAAATTACTCTAAGTTGGACCTTACTATTATTGAAAGCCATTAGTTTCTTTGTATAAATGTTCAAAATAGTTCTTTCTGAAAGACATATTATTTTGATAAAAATCAGTCATAACTTGTGTTTATATAAATGTTTGTTTTGCTTTTGAATATGTTTTATTCCAAGGCTACAAATGGCCTACCATAATTTTAAGTCCAACTTAGATTTGTAAAGTTCAACTTTTTGAAGTCCAACTTAGATTTGTTTTAATTGAAGGTCTGTTAAAGTATAATTGATGCCTTTCTTAATTTTTTTTAATTTTAATTTTTTACAAAAATGTTATGTCCTTACATCAAGCTTCTTTTCATTCCAATATACAAACATATATTTCTATATTTAACAAATGTTTTTTGAAATAGTTTATCTGCAGCTGAAATATTGTATTCACATCTGAAGTTTAGAAGTTACTATTTATGATACTGAAGAACAAAACAGACCAAAATCATATTATATTTGTATGAGTGATATAATTATAATAATTGTAAAGATATATTATAATGTTGGGTTTAACCAGGAATTAGGATAACTGTTGTTGCATGCTATATCAATTCAATTCAAATATTTCAACTTTCTGATTTAATCAATGGCCTGTAATTAAATGAATGAACTCAACCTCGAGCCTTATTCTAATCATTGGATTTTAAGTTGAAACTCTTTCTTTGTCAGCTCATCATTCGAGATCATCAGTTGAAAGGGATCTAGTAACATTCTATTGTGGTTTTCTCTTATATCAAAACAAAACAAAATCATATTGTATCGTATTTGTATGAGTGATATAATTGTAAAGATATATGTTGGGTTAAACCTGGAATTAAGATTACTGTTGCATGTAATATTCATTTAAAATATGTTAACTTTCTGATTTAATCAACGGACTGTGATTATATGAATGAACTCTACCTCGAGCCTTATTCTAATTATTGGATTTTAAGTCGAAACTCTATCTTTGTCAGCTTGTGTATTGAAAGTCATAGATTTTAAACCATTGTGGATGTTAAGAATAGGAATTTATAATGAATTGAGTAGTAACAAATGTTCTGCGTTTTGAATTTACATTAGTCTGATTCATAATGATTCTACTTTGATTACATTATGTAAACTATATCAAAGGTTTGATTTTCATGTAGTTGCATTGTAAGAGTAAAAATTGTCAATAGTGTTCAGTACTTGGCTTAATGTGTGTAATTTAATTAAATTGATTGTTGTTTATTGAATTGTCATTCTGGATTAATTTTCTCATTGTGGATGATTAATAATACAAATTTATATTGGAATTAGCTTCAAATGTTTTCTTGTTTCGAACTTAGATGTTATTGAGGATAATAATATTCTTATTGATGATTGTAATTTAGTTAAAATGTTGATTACTCCCAAGTTCTATTAATGTTAATTTTAAATATTGTACGTGTTATATGTAATTATGGTATTGATTGATGCCCCGATCAATAATAACTATACATTTAATGTTTTAATGTATTAAATATAAACTTTTATTTAGATTCATTTGATGATGATATATCCCTTTTTATGATTGTATTATTTAAGTTATTTTGTGTAAATTAGTTTCCACTATTCAAGTTTAGACTTCAACAATTCAATAATCTTGAACTAGCCGTTGAAAAAGAAAATGCTTACACTTTTTTTAAATGTACAAAAAATGTCTTAAATAGTTGTTAATGATCTGTCTATTTAATCATTATTTTAACAAAACATCACAACTTTGTATTAATAAATGGTTGAAACCAATGAGTTTTTAGAGAGCGCCCCCTCAAGTTTTAATGGCTTTTTTGAATCCAGGCTTTTTACTTTGTAATTGTTGTATACCTTTCGAGCATGGTGGAGTTATACATGTAACTATTAGTTTGTAATGTAATGGTGCAGGTTTTGACCAAAACTGTATACTCTCTATAACAAAACTCAACTATCCCAACAAAATAATGAGTTACAATATTTGACTCTACATGATATACCTACCAATTCTACAAACATTATATTCCAATCATCATTTCTAATTTCAATCCAATCAAAATATTCAATTATATCTTGCCAAAACTTTCGTACGTACAATGACTTATAAATGAAATATGAACTCTAGACGTAATTTCCACAGAAAGAGCATGAATTATCCCCAACACATCCAAACCTAAAAAGATGTTCTTTTGTAGTGCCCTATTCTCTCAATTTACCCCCAAAACTGGGCTCTTTAATCTTAAAAACATATTTTTCAATTCTTCATTACTATCATCAAAATTATTATGTCCATCCCCAATACACGACTCAACCAGCGGTCTCGGTACCGTTTTTTGTAAATTACCCCCCCCCCCCCCCCACCCCTTGAGAAATCCTGGCTACGGGCCTGGGGGGTTGTTTCACAAAGATCCTAAGTTGAACTTATCTCTAAGTTGGACTTAAACATTATGGAAAGCCATTAATTTGTAGCCCTGGAATAAAATATATTCAAAATAAAAAATGCAAGTATTTTAGACTTTTCATAAATCGAACATGAATTCCCCTTTGCAAGAGAAAATATGAATGATTTGAAACAACATTGTATGCCTTAAAAAAGGGACATTTACGACAATGATTCAAAAAACATTCAGATGTACATCTGAACAATAATCGTTACATCTGAACATCATGGACAGTAATCGTCTCACGAAGCTGGCGTAAAGCAGAAGCAGAAGATTGACCAGCGCCGTCACGTGGACGCGACATCGTGTAGGCCTACTTTAAAACTAGTCTGAAACTTCCAGAAACTAAAAAAAAAGTATGTCACTTGTATTATATCAAGGCAATTGGTGGCAACTGTTCGGAATACTGAAGTGGTTTGACTTTGTAATGGGCCCCACCCAGACGCAGTGGCGTAGCTAAATAGGGGCCCATAATTTCGAGGAAAAAAACACCATCAACGGAAGATATTTGAAAGAATTAAGAATACATGAGGTAGGTATGTCCCCCAATAATCGTGTGCCCCCTCAAATCAGTCCGACTACACTACAAAATGTCCAGGCCCCTCTGCTCCCCCAGTAACCAGGGTGGTTTGAGGTACAAACTGGGTGTTTAATACAACTCTTGGTATTTATTACAGCTGTTGATACTTAAAAGGGTAGTTCAGTTTTGGTATAGAGGGCGCTGCACAAAATATTTCTTTGTGAGATAATGAAAAACTGAGTGTAAAATTTGAAAGATCATACAATTCTAATGCCAGGATAAATTTTATTTGATCAGAATCGGTTCAGAAACCGCTGATATATCAATAAATATATCCGATCGGAATAATTCTGGGCCCCAGATTTATTCAATGATTTTTTTTTTTTTAATTAAAAAAATGCTTACACTTTTCCTAAAATGTTCAAAAGAGGTTTTTAGATAGTTGTTGATGATCTCTCTATTTAATCATTATTTCAACAAAACACATGCATAATTTTGTAGAAAATGGTTGAAACCAATGATTTTTTTATAAAGCGCCCTCTTGTGTTTTAATGGCTCATTTTAAATGATAACAGGCTTTTTTTTAACTTTATAACCGTTTGTAATTTTCTATACCTTTCGAGCATGGTGGAGTTATAACTATTAGTTTGTAATGTTATTGTGCCTGTTTTGGTTACTAAATCTCAGCATTACTCCCCTTTAAACAAACATGGCAGACATTCTATGTAGACTGAAGCAGAAGATAGCTATATAGAGTGTACATTTGTTTCGGTTGCGTTGCATAGTTCACGTTATTTTTCATAACATTAATCAACATTGTTACGGATAAATTCTACAATTTTGTAAAAAGAACCTTCTGTGTAAATTAAGACAATTTGGTGCAAGTCTATCAATCTAGGGGCATAGGGAAACGTTTTTCTCAGGGGGAGCTGAGGTAATTTGCCCAAATAATGTTCATTTTCGACTTTTCACCTGACAACCCCCCCCCCCCCCCCCCCCCCTCACCCCGAAAAAAAGATGTCACCTTTTGATGTGTTTTGATGGCCTATTAAAAAATATATATAATTTTGCCCGAATATAGACAGTTTTGCCAGAATGAATTTGCCCGAATATAACCTGAGTTTCCCCGAATATGACATGGCTTTGCCCGTATATAAATTGGTTTTACCCGAATATGTTATGGTTTTGCTCAAATATGGCATGGTTTTGCCCGAATGTCAGGTGCATTTCTGATCGCTTGAAGCGCACTGGGAAATTTTTCCCTAACCCCTCCCACTTTTTCCGCCGCCGCCGCGTGGTCGCGTCGCATTGGGAACTCACCGATGCAAAGACGGCTGCTTATGACCATGAGTTTGTTATGGAAAGAAACATCCACCATTACACCCTACCACCCTTTGAACAACAAGTACTTCGCACACCTTTTGTTAATCAACTTCAATTATATATATCCTACTCGGTTTTCCCCGCAGTAGTCTGGGCCTATTCATAACAGTCTATAGTTCATTGATTGTGTATGCATAAGCTTCCCACGCCAATTGATATTGTACATTCATTTGTACAAATCACGATACTAATAGATAATAGAGTTCCGAAGCTGTGACATCATACAAATCTATTTTTATAATTTTTTCAATTTGAATTTTATTTTCTGAAAAAGCATGCAAAATAATGCTCAAATGTGAAAATCAATCGAATATGTTAAATATATGATATGGCTATCCACATGAATAGATTTTCATAGGAAATCAATGTTATTTAGCTCTGGTTCTTAACGCTATGAACCAGAGAAAAATAACACTGATTTCCTATTGAAATAAAATTCATTCGGATGGGCATATATATCAGCCAATAGCTACTTAAGATGTTCGATTGATTTGTAATATTTGGACATTATTTTTTATGCTCTTTCGGAAAATAAAGTTCAAATATGGAAATTCAAAAAATATGTTATTGATGACGTTACCCTTTACCACTCTATAAAATTCAAATTAAC
>JBAMJV010010001.1:65000-78575 GCA_037951105.1 Echinarachnius parma
GTGTATGGTTTGTAGGGGGTAGCTTCAATGGTTAGAAAGATATTCCCGATATAGAAAAAGTGTGCAAAAACGTCAAATAATACCCCACTGGGCCCCTTTAATGTTTTTTTTTAACCCATGGATCTATGAAATTACAATGTAAAATTATAGTTCACAAGATAATACAATTCTTTTGAGGTAACACTTAGGGTGAACTTATCAGTCCATATAGTACCCTTTAGATAGGTTCACGTAATTATTACTAGTAATACTTTTAACAACATTATCTATGTGTTTATGTTTCGGGTGACTGATGCAAATAGCTTGTTGTCTGTTGTACCTAGGAATTTGTGTCTAAATGGCTACACATGAAGAGGCCTCCGAGTCGACACCGCAAGAATGGACATTTCGAGATCTGAGACTGACAGACAATGGACAAACGCCGTATGTAATTATGCAAAACTTTGTCAAAAGTGGTACACATGAAGAAAGCGGATGGTTCAATTGTCCGGTTGGGAATACTTGCGTCTTTGTTTTTGTTAATGTCAGCAATAAGGCAGAGATGGTGCTATGCCAATTTGAGAAGACTGTTCAGGGAAGGATGGGACAAGGGAAACACGCCGAGGAGTTCATCATTGATTTTGTCCGCGAGAAAAACCTTGACCATACATCAAAATGCATACTCGAAGTGTTCAGTATCTATTCCCCGTGCGATTCTTGTTGTACAATTATGGAAGATCTCAAAGATGCATGTCCATCCCTTCAGATTTCTCTGACTTTTGCGTCCCTGTACAAGATTGAACGCCTATCTTGTGAAAACCCACGTTGCTACTGCAAATACTTGTTTGAGAAAATATATTATCCATACCGAAATGTAAATGCGTTGAAGAACTTTTCTCGTGTCGATGGGGTCTACCTTCAAACACTGAAAACAAGCTCAGAGAATAACAGCAACCCGTTGGACCGTCTGGAAGAACTTCTCAATATGTGGGCGTTTGCGCAGGATCAAGCCGCAAATGTCAAAAAAGAGAGCATCCCCGAATTCGAGTACCGCGAGAAAGAAGACGAGAAGATGGTTGAGGATTGTTTGGCTCATGGAATCGTCCTAAGGAAGAAGGTACAGAATGAGCAATCACAAGATTCGCAACTTGCAACATCAGCACAACTAGACTGTAGTCATATAGATCCTGAAGCAATACCTACGCAATCACTACCCACTGGATCTGATCATCGGCAGCCTAAGACAACACCGATGAAATCCGAAGCTGTCAGGCTCAATCGTGCGAAACCCATAGAAAGACCGACGAAAGCTGCCGGGTCATATCCTTCAAGACTTCCAGAGGAAAAGAAAGCCAAAAGGAAATTGGTTCCAGAAGATCTACATGAGACTGATACTCCAAACCGTCCTAGAAAGATGGCTAGACGTAACACAGAAAATGAAGGTGAGTGGTCGTAAGGACAATACTAAGGAACACAAATAAACATTTGAGTTAATTATACACTAAAATTGAAAATATAAGGACAGATTACTAAATAATAATAAAAAAAACTTTTGAACTTTCCCGTATCACATCCCCACAGGCATGTGAACAAAGTTGCAATAATAAACGAGCCTTTCTCTACAAACAGTAAAAATTTCAAAATAAACAAAATTTTGTTCATTTTTGGTGTCATTTTCCCAAATTATGAAGGGTCAATTTTGTATGAAATATTGGGTTTTAATTTTATTCAAAACTGTTGATGATATCTGAAAGTCACAAATTTGTTCTTTTCTCATGTTGAAATAATCAAATCGTTGACAATAACTATGTAATATTTCAAGTATATATGACACATGTTGCTCGTATTACAAGTTCTCATCCAGTGGTGTATCGTGGTCCTAATGATTGTGGGGGAGGGGGGGGGGCATATTTTGCTGTCTTTTTTTTTTTGGGGGGGGGGCCTTACGTTATGTATTTCTTTGGTTTTGTTTTTATTTGTCTTTGTTCTTATTTTATTCACTCATCACAAATCAAGTTCATTCATCAAGTCATGATAAATGAACAAACAATCATACATAATAATACAAAATGTTTCAATTGTAATATTATTTATTTCTTATTTTATTTATTTATTTTTTTTGGGGGGGGCCTTACGTTATGTATTTATTTGGGTTTGTTTTTATTTGTCTTTGTTCTTATTTTATTCACTCATCACAAATCAAGTTCATTCATCAAGTCATGATAAACGAACAAACAATCATACATAATAATACAAAATGTTTCAATTAAAATATTATTTATTTATTATTTATTACTGTAACAGTTGAAAATGTGGAGTAGGCCTACCATGCACATTTTGACATTAAGCTTTCTAAAATATACGCTGACAAATTGTTTTCAAAATTGCAAATGAAACTATACAAACACACCTGAGTGGTTAACATGTTTCAGGACAATTCTAAGCAGTTCAGATATGTAGTTTTAATGGAAAGTTCTGGTCAAATTGATTTATGTTTCAAATTTGCGTGTTTTTAATCAACAAATACAATATGTCATTCAGCCATGCATGATTACATGGAAACAAGACGTCTAATCGGTTTAAGAATAGGCGGTGTTTGTTTTGTTGTCCAAATAAGCCATTTTAGTTTATTCATACAATATTGTATGGTTCGGACCATTAACTCTTAACGTGCCAGGGATTTTAATGCTCTATGGCATTTGTGTGTATTGTAACTCGTAAAAATGCGTGCTTGGCACGTTAGGAGTTAAAAGAAGCAAGTCTTGTCAATTAATAGCTCAGTACATGCATATAAAGGTAAACATACAAGAGCATAACAAGTACAAAATACAAAGAAAACCAAAACACGCCACGCACACAAAATACATTTTAAACACATACACCTATATATATATATATATATATATTTATGATATTATTAATATAAGTAAATATAATAAAAAGACATAATATGAATTATTTCAAAATATAGCATTCACAACAAAACAAAAATTAATATATGAATTACATGTACTTTCATAAATGCGGCATATCCTACATTTCAAAAGGTACTCACGACATAGTTTTATTACTTTTATTTAGTAATTGTAATAATTGATTGTATAGAAACTTTGAGCATATTCCACTCCTTTACACAAGTATAACTTAAAACATTTAATGAGGAGATTAATCGAACGTTTGGTTGATGAAAATGGGCGTTGTCGTGTACAATATGAGTGAATTTGCTGACAATAATGTGAATTGTACACAGTACATAAATGTACACAGTACATAATAAAAACATAGCAAAAAACAATTAATTCGTAAATTGGTAAAATATGGAACTGTTTACAGAGAGGGGCGCTAGGTCTAAAGCAAATCGACTTAGAAATATAAAGTTCTTACTGCTTTCTTCTGGAGAGTATATAATTTTGTGAGTTGAGCTTAATATGTATTATGTATATCTTAATATCAAATGCAGAATCGCAATCGGTCTGTAATTATCATTTACATTATTCTTTTTATAGAGTGAGACTATGTTTGCATTTTTTTAACATATGAGGTGCAAAACCTGTTTGTGATGATTTTTTTAAATCTGCAACATAAAGGTTAAACATAATAATGAATAGTATTTCTAATAACATTGAAACACATATTATCAGGGGCGATTGATTTTGACAATTCTAAATTAGTAATTATTTCGAAAATTTCATTAACTGTAGTTGGTTTCATAAACAAAGAATTATATTCAACGTCATTTAAGAAAGAATCAAATGAACTATTGACATTCGGAATGTTTCCCGCCGTTTTTTCCCAGAGAAAGAAAGTACGAATTAAATTCATCAACAATACATTTTACATAATTTAGCTTGGTATAATTGTAATGTATTACAATTATTGTGTCTCTAGTAAATATATAATCCATTGCGGATATAGTATCGGAAATAATATCGCTAATGATATTCGTTTGTCTCGCAATGTCAAACTAGGAATCTAAACGATCATGACGTTTCGTATGCTACTGCAATATTTTGTCAAATGATAATGTTACGAATTTTCATGATCGTATTTGCAAAGTATTGAACAATTATACCTGACCTGTAGTAAATGAATGTATAAATGTGTTTCGTCGTTGATTCATGTTTAGTCATACCTCCACTATCTCTTTTTCTTTTGATTCACATTCCTCAGTTCCTCGCCCTCCCGCGTGGGTCGTATTACTCTCGCCTTATCGTCTTGTTTTGGAATCAGAACAAGTGGCCCTCTCTTTCCTACCAAATACCAATTTCCCTTCCTAAAATTCCTTTCTATAAGTAGAACATGTTGACATTCTCTTGCTCATACTCTGAATTCCAGAAATTCCCCCATTCCATAACTTTGGTGTTTTATCTTATTTCTTGTTTTAGAAAGAATGCTATGTTTTATATGATGTCGAAATTTGTGAGAAACTATGCAATGTTTCTTATGATCTGGAGATATTTGAAATGCCTTACATATTTGTTGAAGACTTCAATACTTTTCTGCTTTCTTGTAAAGTGTATAAATACTGATGTTTTCCGAAATGCAAAGGAGTCTTAGAGTTCGAAGTTGTACCAGAGTTGTACCAGGGGGTTCGGAGTTGTTTATAGTGACTGCTGAGTCAGTGTGAATCGGAGTTAGCTAGCCATGGGTTAGGGCGAGTTTAGTTACGTTTTTGAGCTAGTTCTGATCTGCGTTCTCCGCAGCCTACATTTATTAATCCCACATTCGTGTCAACCCATATGTGGTATGTACTCGTGAATAAACTCAAGCAGTTATATAATTTCAGAACTTGAATCCTCATCCATTATTGTCTCCTTACGTTGGATTGTTTGAGGCACGCTACCGTGATTGATTGCGAACCTGTGTGATTGCTGAGTGGAACTGAACGTATTAATTTAAAGACACACAACATATCATCATTATCATCATCATCCTCATCCCAAACATTTGTCATCACCCGACATTTGTAACACTGGTGTGCAGCGGTGGGATACAGATTTTAACACGTGCCTGACATAGCGACAACATCCTTCATTTCAGTTCACACTGGTGAAAATGGAATATGAACCTGCTCGTGCAACCTCTGTACCTCGGTTTTCTGGAGAAATGGCTCCACCAGAAACTAACTTGGATATTTATTCTTACACCATAATGTCGGCAAGAGGAGTACATGCTTTGTGATTAAGATCATGGACACGATTTGGATTTGTTGTCGCCAGTTCATACAATTCACATTTGTATGAAGATCGCCATGTTTGGAGATGGACATGCTCACGGATCGAGGAAGAGTTTACGAGTGATCCTGACATGATGGAGGCCAGTATGACTAAGCTTGGCGTGTGGTCAGGGTGGTGGATGTTGGTGGTCATTTTGGCGAGTTCGAGGAGAAGCTTCTGGCCTAGCGTGTATGGAGCTGGAGCGGCCCTCTCGACGACCCCGTGTCATCGCCGTCCGCATGCCGTAGTTCATCGTCAGCGGCCGCGGGAATCGACACACATGACGTCCTGGGCGGCGTCGTTCCTTCTCGCGTGCTAGAACCCCTGGGAGATCGATCTGGAGTTCGAGTGGTACACGGACGGAATCACTTAAGACCCTTTCTGGCGGCATGCAAATACTCTGTAATTCGACGGCATCGAGGGAAGCGTTTAGACGTCATTAATCAGCTAGCACATATCTTGGAAAATAATATTTGAGCTTTATGGATATGGATCGTAAATTATGCAGAGCTGTTTAGCTGTATTGTAATGAAACGTGAACAAAGAGGTTTGTTTGCGACACAGCTTTTAATTGATATTTGTGAGAAAAGAGTTATTTAGTTTTTTTTATTAGTGTGATAAATTATCGTCTTCGATATGGAGGAGCATTGGGGGTCATCGTTGCTGTAGTGGATTATGAAGCGAGGTGCGATGTATTGTAGTTTAGGTTTAAGTTGTATTGTAAAAGTCGCGTTGTGATACAGCCAGTATGTGTTGGAACATACTGGGTATCTGTAAAAATGGTCGCGCCGAAATCGGAGCTGAGGGGCCGTTGCCATATGGTTCCGTTGGAACGAGCCCGGTAGTTTATATAGTGTAGATTTAGATATCGCGACCATCACGCGGTCGAAGTACGAAACGACAACCTGCCCTGCGTCTCGAACACAGACGCCTTAGCCGGAATTTTCCGGGCCGTAGGAAGCCGTCTTTCAACAAATCGTCCGCGAACGTTTTATAAACCACGACGCAGAAGATGACCACGACAGCGACATGGAAGCGATTACATCGGAATTTACTATCCCCATATCCAGATAGTATAATATGTGCATGACGAACACGACCGTGGGCATCGATCACGGCGGGTCTAGGCCAGACCCGGATTGTTGCAGTAGCGATCATCGTCAGAATTTCGATCATTTATAAAGGAACAATATTATAATAATTAAACATTGGAAGCTGAGACAATAGACTATAGACATTCCCTTGATGTCCACGAAGAAAAGGAACTTTATTTATTGCATGTTGAAATAAACTTATTAACTTGGACAATAATAAACTCAGTACAATGACCGAGGGTACAGTTTGACTTTAATTTAGTCTTTTA
Organism: Echinarachnius parma; assembly: GCA_037951105.1. Lineage (NCBI taxonomy): Eukaryota > Metazoa > Echinodermata > Echinoidea > Clypeasteroida > Echinarachniidae > Echinarachnius > Echinarachnius parma. The sequence continues at coordinate 71,559 of JBAMJV010010001.1, forward strand.
TTTTTGCTTGATGAAATGATGACATGTTAACAATGTTTGTTCTTTAACGCACTGTGAAATTTAATGAAAGTTAGAATAAGTTTGTATGCATTATTAATTTGAAGAAACAAGAAACGTCAAAAACTGAATGCGAAAAGAAGTAGAATGAACGTTAACATAAGAGTTGTTGTGGTAAACGAACGTGTGTTTTGTTTTAAGAAGTTATTGGTAGTTAATGTTCCTTGTAAGTTGTATACAGGAATTTGATGTGCGGTTATTGTGCAGCGTTCAATTTTATGTTTGGATGTTTTCTTTCTATAAGTACTTGAATTTCGATCGTTTCTTGTTTCTCCTTTTCATGCATGTTAAAGGGATAGTTGAGTTCTGGTAAGGAGAGTACAGTTTTAGTGAAACTGAATTTTAGTAACCAAAACCTGCATCATTACATTACAAACTAATAGTTATAACTAGAAAGGAACACAAAATTACAAATGACGTAGTAAAGATCATGTTATCATTCAAAAAGAGCCGTTAAAACGTAAGAGGGCGCTCTCTAAACACTCATCGGTTTCAACCATTTTGAATAAAATATTGTGCATGTGATGCTTTGTTGAAATAGTGATTAGATAGAGAAATAACCAACAACTATTTAAATACCTATTTTGTAACTTTTTTGAAAAGAGGAAGCATTTTTTTTGAATTTTTAACGGCTGGTCAAAATTCTCTAATAAACCCGGGCCCCGGGTTTATTACAAATTGTTATATTTATGGATATTTCAGCCGTTTCTGAACCGATTTTGATCAAACAAAGATGATTTTATTGTTTAAATATTATGCTCTTTCAAATTTTACACTCAGTTTTTCATTACCTCACAAACCAATTAAGTAGTCTAGCGCCCTCTCTACCAAAACTCAACTTTCCCTTTAATAGTTTATTCCGTATTTTTGGTTCGCATATATTTTATACAGGGGTTGTATAGGGCGAGCGTATATTTTGTTGATGCATGTTGTGTTCCGAGCAGTTAGAGTCTGCATAACACATGTCTTCAGTTCTTCGTTCTACCCCCTCTCTCCCTCTCTATTTATCACTCACTCTGTCATTCCTTTACTGAGAGTGTTTGTTAATCATGTTCATGCACATTATGCAACCTGTTTTTTTTTGTATTGTGCTGATGTCGATTTTTAAATATTGTATGGCAGTTGGATTGGTTCCGATTTATGTGTGCATGTATATTTTATCATAACATGCTGGGATTTCTTGCTGATTGTCGTTGAAATTATATGTGGCAAAATGTGTTGATCGAAGTTAGGAACGGTGTTAAATGACAGCACTTACAAGTACATGACATACAGTATTGGTTGTGATTCACATGTTATGTTGCAATGTCGACAAGTTTCATTTCGTTGGTGTTTTAACTTTGCCATCTTATTTGGATTTGCAGGAAATAACGATATGCGTGTTATCTCTTTTAGACCAAACTCTTTCTTCTCTTCTCCCTCTCAACCCATATTTCTCCCCTCCTCTATCTATCCACTATAACTCGTCCCTATCGCATTGACTCTCTCTCCCCTTTCAATCTTTCTCACCTGTTACGCCTGAATCTGTTCTCACTCTCTCACTTGTTTTGACACCTATTGCGCGTGTTTATGTTGTACGTTGTAAATACACGTGATGTGTTATGATAATACATGTACCACATTTTTTTGTGGCCAGACATAGTTTCGCAAGAAAGGAACGATTGGTCGACTTTGTTTTTATTATGTACTTGTTTAAACTTGATTTAACCATGAATTTTGATTGAATTGAGAACGCTGTTACTTTGCATCAGCTTATAGTCTGTATATGATTTGTTTTCGTTTTACATTATTGTAATGTTATTATAATGAGTTATTGAAAATTGTTGATGAGCATTTGAATGTCCTCTTACTTTAATCATGTCGATGAGGGCATCGACTTATGAGGAGGGGGGATAGTGTTACGAATTTTCATGATCGTATTTGCAAAGTATTGAACAATTATACCTGACCTGTAGTAAATGAATGTATAAATGTGTTTCGTCGTTGATTCATGTTTAGTCATACCTCCACTATCTCTTTTTCTTTTGATTCACATTCCTCAGTTCCTCGCCCTCCCGCGTGGGTCGTATTACTCTCGCCTTATCGTCTTGTTTTGGAATCAGAACAAGTGGCCCTCTCTTTCCTACCAAATACCAATTTCCCTTCCTAAAATTCCTTTCTATAAGTAGAACATGTTGACATTCTCTTGCTCATACTCTGAATTCCAGAAATTCCCCCATTCCATAACTTTGGTGTTTTATCTTATTTCTTGTTTTAGAAAGAATGCTATGTTTTATATGATGTCGAAATTTGTGAGAAACTATGCAATGTTTCTTATGATCTGGAGATATTTGAAATGCCTTACATATTTGTTGAAGACTTCAATACTTTTCTGCTTTCTTGTAAAGTGTATAAATACTGATGTTTTCCGAAATGCAAAGGAGTCTTAGAGTTCGAAGTTGTACCAGAGTTGTACCAGGGGGTTCGGAGTTGTTATAGTGACTGCTGAGTCAGTGTGAATCGGAGTTAGCTAGCCATGGGTTAGGGCGAGTTTAGTTACGTTTTTGAGCTAGTTCTGATCTGCGTTCTCCGCAGCCTACATTTATTAATCCCACATTCGTGTCAACCCATATGTGGTATGTACTCGTGAATAAACTCAAGCAGTTATATAATTTCAGAACTTGAATCCTCATCCATTATTGTCTCCTTACGTTGGATTGTTTGAGGCACGCTACCGTGATTGATTGCGAACCTGTGTGATTGCTGAGTGGAACTGAACGTATTAATTTAAAGACACACAACATATCATCATTATCATCATCATCCTCATCCCAAACATTTGTCATCACCCGACATTTGTAACAATAATATCGAATGTAGACACTCGGCTTTTATGCTCTACCGTGGCTCCCAACATCACAATCTCGCATGAGCGATTGCGTTCCTGATAGGTCAACAACGGAACAAGCCGAGTGTCTACATTCGATATTATCATTTGACAAAGTATTGCAGTAGCATACGAAACGTCGATCATGGTCGTTTAGATTCCTAGTTTGACATTGCGAGACAAACGAATATCATTAGCGATATATTTCCGATACTATATCCGCAATGGATTATATATTTACTATTATTGATTGAACATACGGGCACCCTGCCCTGAAATTGATACGTAGATATGAGCATTGTAGCGAGAAGGTGGCTAGGTTCTATCGTGGGTTTGGCATCAACCGTTGGGGGCCGGTTGGTCGGGGTAGTGTCGTGGCGACGTATCGTACGCTGTTTCGTTAGGCGGGCCGATCCAGTGTCCCGTTGATTGGTTGTTTGCCCGTGTGCACCGGCCAATTGGCGTGTTCCGTTGTTGACCTATCAGGAACGCAATCGTGTTGGGAGCCACGGTAGAGCATAAAAGCCGAGTGTCTACATTCGATATTATCATTTGACAAAGTATTGCAGTAGCATACGAAACGTCATGATCGTTTAGATTCCTAGTTTGACATTGCGAGACAAACGAATATCATTAGCGATATTATTTCCGATAATATCAATTGTGTTCAACATTTTTTTTTATATCACCCTTCAATTGAAAAAATATTGCATAATAATAATCAACTTTAACAATGCGAAGTATATATTCTGTAATTAATTTTGTTAATTAAAGGGAACTATAGTAACTATGTTGACAGGTGCACAAAGTGATGAATGGTTGATACAGTGTATATTGTTGTTATTTGATATGTCCACTGGGTATTGTGTAAAAATTGAGTTTAAATGGACGTTAAACGGCCGGGTAATGACACTTATGTCTCTCCCCCCACCACCCCCCCCCCCCCCCCCCCCTCCCCCCGATACGTTTTGCGTGTGTGAGCTATTAATGTGGATTTTACTCTGAATCTCCTTAGATGACAAGCCGGACTCTGAAAATGAACCAGACAACGATGCGTCTGGCTGTAATGATGTGCCGGTCTCAGATGGCGCACCGGACTATGATGATGAGCCGGACTGTGATGACGAGCCGGACTGTGATGACGAGCCGGACTGTGATGATGAGCAGGTCTCAGATGGCGCACCGGACTATGATGATGAGCCGAACTATGATGAGTAGCCGGACTGTGATGACGAGCCGGACTGTGATAATGAGCCGGACTATGACGACGAGCCGGACTATGACGATGTGCCGTTCTCAGATGACGCACCGGACTATGATGATGAGCCGAACTATGATGAGGAGCCGGACTGTGATGACGAGCAGGTCTCAGATGACGCACCGGACTATGATTATGAGCCGAACTATGATGAGGAGCCGGACTGTGATGACGAGCCGGACTGTGATAATGAGCCGGACTATGACGACGAGCCGGACTATGACGATGCGCCGTTATCAGATGACGCACCGGACTATGCACTGATGAGCCGAACTATGATGAGGAGCCGGACTGTGATGACGAGCAGGTCTCAGATGACGCACCGAACTATGATGATGAGCCGAACTATGATGAGGAGCCGAACTGTGATGACGAGTCGGACTGTGATAATGAGCCGGACTATGACGACGAGCCGGACTATGACGATGCGCCGTTCTCAGATGACGCACCGGACTATGATGATGAGCCGAACTATGATGAGGAGCCGGACTGTGATGACGAGCAGGTCTCAGATGACGCACCGAACTATGATGATGAGCCGAACTATGATGAGGAGCCGGACTGTGATGACGAGCCGGACTGTGATAATGAGCCGGACTATGACGACGAGCCGGACTATGACGATGCGCCGTTCTCAGATGACGCACCGGACTATGATGATGAGCCGAACTATGATGAGGAGCCGGACTGTGATGACGAGCAGGTCTCAGATGACGCACCGAACTATGATGATGAGCCGAACTATGATGAGGAGCCGGACTGTGATGACGAGCCGGACTGTGATAATGAGCCGGACTATGACGACGAGCCGGACTATGACGATGCGCCGTTCTCAGATGACGCACCGGACTATGATGATGAGCCGTACTATGATGAGGAGCCGGACTGTGATGACGAGCAGGTCTCAGATGACGCACCGAACTATGATGATGAGCCGAACTATGATGAGGAGCCGGACTGTGATGACGAGCCGGACTGTGATAATGAGCCGGACTATGACGACGAGCCGGACTATGACGATGCGCCGTTCTCAGATGACGCACCGGACTATGATGATGAGCCGAACTATGATGAGGAGCCGGACTGTGATGACGAGCAGGTCTCAGATGACGCACCGAACTATGATGATGAGCCGAACTATGATGAGGAGCCGGACTGTGATGACGAGCCGGACTGTGATAATGAGCCGGACTGTGATGACGAGCCGGACTGTGATAATGAGCCGGACTGTGATGACGAGTAGGTCTCAGATGACGCACCGAACTATGATGATGAGCCTGACTATGATGACGAGCCGGAATATGACGACGAGCCGGACTGTGATGATGAGCCGGACTATGACAACGAGCCGTTCTCAGATGACATACCATAATATGATGATGAGCTGGACTATGACGACGAGCCGGACTGTGATGACGAGTCGGTCTCAAATGACGCACCGGACTATGATGACGAGCCGGACTATGACGACGAGCCGGACTGTGATGACGAGCAGGTCTCAGATGACGTACCAGACTATGATAATGAGCCGGACTGTGATGACGAGCAGGTCTCAGATGACGCACTGGACTATGATGACGAGCCGGACTATTACGACGAGCCGGACTGTGATGACGAGCAGGTCTCAGATGACGTACCAGACTATGATAATGAGCTGGACTGTGATGACGAGCCGGTCTTGGATGACGTACTGGACTATGCTGACGAGCCGGATTATGACGACGAGCCGGACTATGACGACGAGCCGGACTTGTGATGATGAGCCGGTATTAGATGACGAAATTGACTATCACGACCAGCCTAACTATGATGACCCTGACTGTGATGACGCGGTGGTTCATTATAACGAGCCGCACTGTGATGTCAAGCCGGTATATGGTGTAGAACCGGACTATGATGACAAATATAACTGCAATGAGTCAGGCTGCGATTGCGAGCCGAATTATAATGAATTAAATGAAATGCAATGCAATGAAATGAATGCAATGCAATGAAATGAAATGCAATGCAATGCAATGAAATGAAATGCAATGCAATGAAATGAAATGCAATGCAATGCAATGCAATGAAATGAAATGAAATGCAATGTTAATACATAAATTGAAATGCAATGAAATTAAATTAAATTAAATTAATTGTCAATAATAATAATCCATTTAAAATATTCAGTATTTACAAGATATAAATATGTGTATTTTCACAGTTTTGTTTGATAACAAATATTTTGGGGGTAAATAATACATTTCCTTGATTGACAATTGGATATATAGCTTATCGAGGGTAGCCCCGATCATGATATATCAATTAATTGTACACACCTATAAATAACTTGTCCACTGAGTTAATTTAATTTAACTACATACAATATTTTAATAAATGCCATGTTATTAATTATTTGTTAAATCATTGTATTCGCTGCATTATTGTTTTAATGATTGACACAATGCTTTTCCGTCCGTACGTGGCCCTGAATATGATATTGATTGTTTTCCAAGGTTTGCTTTAACTTTTATAACGCGAATATTAAATGTCTCTTCATGTGTTTCATACGGATGAGCAAGAAATGGGAAGTAATAAATGATGTAGATTGTTATTTATAAAACCATGCACGAATATACAGACCATTTCTTGGTATTGTTTTAAGACGTCTAGCATTTTAAGTTAAAACAATATTGGACCTGAAGGATGCCTAAAATCCTTAAATTATAGCACTCGTGCAATTCGTTTCTGAGGAATCTAAATAGGATATTATACATGTGTCTTGCTCGCAGCACCCCACAGTGTTTATCCATACATGGGGTAGAATACATGTATTTTAATGCATATAGCGAAAATC
>JBAMJV010010002.1:0-19536 GCA_037951105.1 Echinarachnius parma
GTTATTCCGAAGGTTCGTTATTCCGAAGGTTCGTTATTCCGAACACGCAAATTTCCTATACCGGAGTGTTCGTTAATCCGAAAATGAAATAGGGTTCGTTAATCCGAACGTTTGTTGCATTATTCCAAAGGTTCGTTATTCCGAAGGTTCGTTATTCCGAAGGTTCGTTATTCCGAAGGTTTGTTATTCCGAAGGTTCGCTATTCCTAAAATGAAATCGGGTTCGTTATTCCGAAGGTTCGTTATTCCGAAGGTTCTTTATTCCGAAGGTTCGTTATCCCGAAGGTTCGCTATTCCTGAAATGAAATCGGGTTCGTTATTCCGAAGGTTCGTTATTCCGGAGGTTCGCTATTCCTAAAATGAAATCAGGTTCGTTATTCCGAAGGTTCGTTAGTCCGAAAATGAATTAGGGTTCGTTAATCCGAAAATGAAATAGGGTGTGTGTACGTGTGTGTGTGTGTTTGTGTGTGTGTGCGTGTGTGTGTGTGTGTGTGTGTGTGTGTGTGTGTGTGTGTGTGTGCACTGGCGTAGTGGTGAGGGGGGGGGGGGGTGTCATGGGCCCCCTTCCAAATCAATTTAAATCATAAAACATCAGCTTGGGCTGCCAAGTGAAAATGTGATGTGGAAAACATCACTTGCGGGGATTCAAAATAGCAACTCCCCCCCCCACCCCCCCCCCCCCCTGCCCTTAGTTGCTATTTATGATGAAATACATACAATTCAGACAAATAAAATGTGATTTTGGACTGATATCAAGCAGCAAAATCTAACTTTATGACATAATTATAATTATATCAAATTGATTTTGGTTTTATTTCATGTTTTTTTTACATGAGAAAGATATGAATATATATATCTCATTCTTATTGCACTGTTTTACAAAGAAAAATAAAATACAATTTGACTAGAATTGTAAAGCCACTCTTTGTTCCCCTCCCCTTCTCCCCCACCCCCCATGTAGCCACGGCAATTAGAGTAAGATTGATCCCCTTTCCTAAGTCCACACTGCTCAAAATCAAATCAACTCAATTCTTTTCTACGTCGTATTTATTGAATTTTCGGATTAACGAACCCTATTTTATTTTCGGACCTTCAACGAACCTTCGGAATAACGAACCTTCGGAATAACGAACCCGATTTTATTTTCGGATCAAAGAACCTTCGGAATAACGAACCTTCAGAATAACGAACCCGATTTTATTTTCGGATCAACGAACCTTCGGAATAACGAACCTTCGGAATAACGAACCTTCGGAATAACGAACCTTCGGAATAACTGAACCTTCGGAATAACGAACCTTCGGAATAACGAACCTTCGGAATAACGGACTGTAACCAGTACTCATTATTTTCTGTACACAGCTGAATGCGCACTAACAATGGCGCATGCATTGATCTTTGCTCGATGCTATGACGGGCAGTAAGTGCGAATTATCAGGCACCGACTCTGTAACATTGACAAAAATGGGAACCTGACATGGCCTCACTAACGACGTCCTAAAACAAAAACTACTCCACCAAAATGACTATTTTGGGTATAACTTTTCTTGGTATAAGATACCCTATCCCGTGAACCTAGTCATTGTGTTTCTTTATGGCAAGTACCCCGTTCCTTTTTGGGGGTCCATACGAGAATGTCCATGAACTTAAGGGACATCATTATATTGTGATGATACAGAATGCAAGTGTTATGTTCATCGCTGGAAGTAGACAGTGCACAAGATGAACGTAACATGTTGTTATTGTTGTTACTGCAGTATTGATTCATCTACTCCAGGCGAGGTGAAAAGTACACACTTGTTAAGATACATTCAGACATTCGTCAGCTGTCTACAAGCACGTTGCGCAGCGTGGGTTGTTATAAACTTATGACTGAAACTGATATCAATATCACTTTGGAAAGCCACAATTTGTGTTGAACTCAGCTGGTTAAATAGCATGTCAAATTCCTCGGAGAGTAACAATCCGTGATATTCCCCCACCACCGATTACAAGAGAAGCGAACTGGCGAAGTTCCCTCCTTTTATAATGCAAATCACGATTGTATCATTTCATACTCATGACTAATTTCAAACCTCTAGCTTGTCCCATATTTGATTTAGGATACAATATACAGGTATTAAAGACAACTTTATTGACAAATAACAAAACAAAAATATTATTTATTCCTTCAATGATTGATCTCACCAAAATTTCAAAATGTATAACATCCTCTGCGCACACATATTATGCCCTTTGTGCTCCATTGTACACACACAATTAAGCATTATGAATAACCGCCGTACCGTGCCATTTGCAGTTACTGACATATTGTATCCTAAATAGAACAAAACAACCATGACAATTAAAGTCCCTGTTAATTGTGTAATAATTGGGGCTCAGATTTGTAAATCACACACGCGGTGGCATCTTGCGAACGCCTTGCGCACGGTGCGAAATACAAACCGGCCCAATAATGGGGGCTTTGTTTTTATGCCAGATATGATTACAACATTTTGCATAATCAGTGTCATGATGCGGGTCGAGTCGAGTCCGCGACGGGTCTAGATCGAGTCAACAGGCGGTCGACTCACGAGTCCAGATGAGTGACAGGGTGTCGAATCACAAGTCAAGTCCAAAGGCACACATAGCAAAACATTGCACCTCTCTAAGAAAGTATGTAATTTCGGAAGCTGGTAGGTATTAAACTAAGTCTATGGGTATTTGAGCATTTCAAAGGGAAGGGGTAAATACAAAGTATAACAAAGCTTAACACATTTGGAAATGTATATTAATTGATAATGTACCTTCCCCATCTGCTTGCAAAGCGCTCGCCGATTTCAGATTCCATGAGTTCTCACTAGCCTCTACAGTTTCCATACTGATGCTTACTCCATTGGTTATCTGCTCTTCCGGATTAAACCTGCATTAGAACAAGAAGACAAAGTCAATGAAATATTACTTTAACATTCTATAACAGTAACTAGACAAATTCTTCAAAATCATTATTAATTTTGATAACACATTCAACAGTGGCAATTAAACTGTTAACACAAAATAGACAGCACTGCCCAGATTTTAGTCTTCCCGTTACCCTGATACCATGGTGTTTGGTATCAAATTGTACGAAATTTAATTGATATCACAGCAAAATTATCTTAGTCAAAGGTGTCGTTTGGAACATTGAAATTATCTATATCAAATTATCTATAGTGGCAAGTCAAAACGGCTGCTATTTTGTGCGCCATCTTTGATTTGGAGGTGATTGCAACAAATATTTTGAGGTAGACCTCTGAAATATTGGTTCTCGTTAAAATACTTGCAAATAAAATTGGTATCAATTCTTGTAGAGATATTGCAACCTATATTAACTTTTTCGATGGCGAACCGATAGCACGCTAGGTATGCGAGTCAAAACGAGATAATTTGGAACAAAGTGGTTACTCTTACACCTGTCAAAACAACAATGTCAAACACGTACATTCACGGCGGCGGCCGTTTATACAATATGTTCGTTAATGTGTACATGTATATGGACATACATACGAGCCGGTGGATTGAATGCAATATACTATATAAAATACATACACCTCTCCTGTCAGAGCTTTTTTTAGACTCGTCTTCCCGACTCGTTTCTGTCCCACGATCATTAGTCGGGTTTCGTAGTTTGCCTTTGTTCCATCCAGCATCGCTTCACTGTAGGCATTCAGGGCGTATGAACCTCGGGCTAGAATTTCCAGTGGGACTTTGACACCTAGATGTATTCAGCAAGTAAAATACATGTGATTGTTAACTCATGTTTTAATGTTGCATAATGTCAATGATTAACTGGTAAGTGAGAAAGTCCATAATGATACATTTAATACAATTGTGTATATCTTGGTAATGCTGTATCTATGTATTAACTTGCTTGGGCAATCTATTTAATTAGGACAATTATTATAGCTTCCCTTTAACCATAATGACATCAAATCGTGTTTGTCCTTATCCTGGAAGGCGAAAACATGCATTAAACCACAAGGTTTGGGGACAATCAATTTCACTCATGATACTCATTCAGACGTATCACCATGCGAACCTTTTCAAATCCAAGATAACCCTTTCTGGTTTTACCGAGGCTAAGATGACATGTCTTCTTGGTGTAGAGATATATGATCAGTATTGAATTTGATATGTAATATAATGAGAAACAGTGATACTATAAATCACGGTTTGTTATATTTTCTTTTTTTATAAAATAAATGCCAACAAGGTGTTTGATTTGAAGGTTTACCCATACAAATTTAAGCTTTTATTATTCAACTTTGTACATGTCCACTTAAATTTTGTCTCGAGTAGCCTGGAATGTGGCAATGCTAATTTCAGTTTCGTTTAGGGGGCAATTCTAAACAACGCGTCACGGTGATACCGAATAATTTACCCTTTTCCTTTTGCCAATAATCCTGTCAATAATTACCTGGATACTACAAACACAACATTACTTATGATTATAAGACCAACAGTGTTTGAAGGATTCAAATGCAACAAGGGCTTTTTCGGTAACACCGTGACATATTGTCAACGTTTGCTCGAAATTTTATTATCAAATCAAGGTAGTAATTTCTCACAGAATGCTGACAATTTCAAACGTGCTGAAAATCAGCTTGTATTTTAGGGGGTTTTCGTTCCCCTTTTGAGCCCTGTAAATTTCTATTCGCCTTATTAATTTTAGTAGTCCTTGTCTGATGAATTGCCCATAGAAAGCAATAAAAAGTGATGTTTGTTCATGACATTGCTAAGAAGAATGGAACTGTTTCGTGGGTACGATCTAAAGAACATAGTATTATATTGCATCAATTATTATTATCAAAAATGTACATAATTATCTTAGTATAACGTTAAAGTAGAATTTCATTGAAAATCACAAAATATGAGAATAATGCATCACTAGAGGGCTAGGGATTAACAAATTAAAATTAATACTTTTTTTGTTTCCAATACCAACACGATATCTTATTAGAACAACAAAACAAAACCCCATCACAAAAATCGAAAACAAGTGCTCTTTGCGCTAAAAAACGCCAATGTTTTGATGACGTCACTCATTGAGTAAGTCTAACATTAGCAGACGATGTTTCATTGCGAATCTACACAACCATTAGTGCACTTATTTTGTCTGCTAAACGTGTATTCATGTCACGAAAGCGCATTTATTTAATTGCATTTTGTAAATAAGGTTCACCTCGACTTATACACAATAATCATTCACTCGGAGACATTTACGGAAATAAAGACAAATTCAAAGAAGTAAGTCACACACCGTCCTACTTTATCTGCTTGAAAGACCCGCCAAAGTCTGGGCACGATCTATTGGCCCATTGTTCAACAGCTGTATTTTGATGCGGGTGTCGCTGAATGTGCAGTTCTGTGTGTGATACTTATGGGCGATGTGATAGATTAAAATAACGTTTTTTAGCATGCTTTACGGGAAAATTGTGTGTCAAAGAACAACAAAGTGCTTTTAAGAGTGAAGCAGAGGAGCAAATAATGACAAATACAAAATGATTGAACAGAGTCATGTTAAAAAGGCACTATCAAATGTGTTTGTTATATATCGGACATCGTCTGCTAAGGATGACTTACTCAATGAATGACGTCATAGTATTCAGCTGGTTTCGGCAGGACTTTTGAAGCCACAATACTGGCTTACAAATTACCACTAGTGTATTGATGATAACTCGTCAATAACAATGTTTTGAAACACTTATTTGTAATATTCGTGTTATGGATTATGTATGAAATATAGAAATATGAGCTGAATCTAAATTTAAAAACAAAGAAATTCTACTTTAAATAAGACCATTACCAGATGAAGACGGTTGGTCTCTGTTACCTCTGCTACCAGCACTTCCAGAGGTATCTCCAATAGCATGACTACTTACTGTGAAAAGGCAATACAGTGTTGAAGAAACCGTAAACATAAGAGTACTGTGTAACATACTTCGTATACATACATTATATTGTCATTTGTTACCGGGTTGTAAATACCAATCCCGTAGCCAGGGGATTGCTGTCCACAATTGTTATATAGTGTGTTATTTTATGTTTATGTATTTCTTTTTTTTTAGCAACAAAAAGTGGGGGCTGCACCCCCAGCCCCTCACCCGTTTCCGCGGCCCCTGTTCAAGAAGTGTCTTAACCCATGTTAGATCCTATGCACCCGTCCGAAACTAGACAAGTTAAAATTACCACTAAATAACGAGTGTAATACAATTATATTTTGTGAAAGCATAATGTTACCCTATAACCGTATAATGTATAAATGTGTGTGAAATATCTTAATATTAACCTGTGAATCATGTGTCCGGTCATGTTTGCTCCTCTCTGTAGTCAAATGAACCCTGCTAGCAGACATCGTTTGTTGTGCGTGCCAACATAATGTTGCTTATGAAACTTGTTTGAAAGCTTAAACAGTGGCAAGCTGGATTGGTTAGATAGGTGACAAACTACTTGCCAATTTGTTTTCTTTTCTTTTTCTGTTGGGAACTTTTGTAGATATTTGTAAGACTATTGATGCCTTGAAATGCCGCGTGTGCCACTTGCGGGGAGGGGGGGGGGGGGGGGGGTAATACCGCTTTGTTTTGACATTCGAGATAAATGATTGCTTGTAGTTGTACGAGATTGCAATTCAGGTTATTTAGCCAAAAAATATGAAAAGAAAACATTTGTTAGGACCCTGATGGCAAAATGACACTTCAATTAAACAATGAAATGAAAACTTCTGAAAGGATTATAAAAATTACTATTTTTTGAAACAAATATCAATAAAAACAGATAGAATTTCTGTATGCAGAATATACAAATTTTGTATTCTTATAAAATTAAAAGTGGATGTATACATTCCGTTTTTAAGGTTAGAATTAACAAGTCTTAGCTCATACAACGATTGTTTTCTCTCCCACTCGTATGTACAGATACACAAAAAAAAAAAAATTCCCTAAAAGCTGGGGGGGGGGGGGGGGTTAAGGATAATTGTACATGTCATCCCCCCCCCCCCCCCCACGTTGTCTACGCCCCTGTTTGACGATATACGATTTTATGGAACCTGTTCTTTTTTTTTACCTGATTATAACGCCCACTATCTTGTTTTCTTTTAGGTGGTCAATATACTAGCTGTTTGATGAATTTCGTCTATAAAGTCCACTTGTTTATAGTGGCCACATATCTAGTTTCCCTTGGGTGGTGAGCGTACGAACGATATTTTGGGACTTGTCTGTGAAGGTCATCTGATTGTAGCGGTCAATTACTTTTCTCTTATACACAGGTTTCGTCTAGTGAAAACGCTGTGGCTATATATCCAAAGAGCTATAATTACAGCCCTATGTAATCTTTCATACATGCAGGCGGTGGCCATCACATGGCATTAGACGAACTTCTTTTAGACCAAGTGGAAAATAGACCTAATGGTATTAGACGAAATGGTAATAGACCAAATGGTTATAGACCAAACGGTAATTAGACGAATTGCATATAGACCAAGTGAAGAGTATCATAACTGGGAATTAGAAGAACTGAAGACGAAACGAGGAAAAAAAAGTAGACGAAGTGACAATTAGACCATTGGTGATTAGACCAAACGGCAATTGCCTAAATGGGCATTAGACCTAGTGATGATTAGACCAAGTGAATATAAACCGTTGGAACTGGTATCAATGTAAGAGGTCGCTAAGTGGTTGTGAAAGTAATGTCGGGACAATGTTATTAATTGGACATCAATATGATTATCAACAATATGATGTTAGGCCAATATCCCGCCCACGTAAGAACTTGCAGCAATTAAACAACTCGACAAATGGTCTTTAAATTGATGTTGTGCTGACGTCACTGATTAGACATGAATATGACATCTCAATGATGACGCCATCGCGATATCCTGCGGATGTCAGCCTCTGGCAGCTATGAACAAGTCGGCAAATGGTCATAAAATTGATGTTGCGCCGATGTCAATAGCCCGACATGAATAATGACATCACATTAATGACGTCGGGCTAATTTCGCCCCCGATGTTGGAACTGGTAGCAATTAAAGAGGTCAGTAAATGGTTGTGAAATAGATGTCGGGCTGGTGTCATTACTCCTACATAAATATGACATCTCTACTATGACGTCAGTCCGATATTGTGCTGATGTTGGATCTGGTAGGCAATTTAAGAGGTCGGTACATGGTTGTGATATTGATGTCGGGCCAATGTTATCAATTGGACCCTCAATATGACATCTCAATTATGACGTCAACCCGATATCCTGCCGGTGTCAGAGTTGGCAGCAATGAAACAAGCCGGGCAAATGGTCGCCAATACCGACATCGGTACAACATTGACCCCAATGTCATATTTGAACTGTCATATTTATGTATATTTAATAACATTATGAGCCCAACATCAAGTTTTCAAATATTGACTGACCTCTTAATTTGATACCAGTTCCAAAATCGGCGCGATATTAGCCCCGACGCCATATTTGAGATCTCTTATTCATGTCGGATTAATGACATCGGCACGACATTAACTTAATGACATTTGCCGACTTGTTCCATTGCTGACGGTCTGACATCGACGGGATAACGGTTTGACGTCATATTTGAGATGTCTAATTAATTACATCGGGCCCGACATCAATTTTACAACCATTTATTATAACGACCTCTTAAATTTCTACCAGCTCTATCATCGGCACATTTGAACCGACGCCCATATTTGAGATGTCATATTTATGACGGATTAATGACAGGACATTCATTTTACCATTTGCCGACTTGTTCCGTTGTTGAAGGTTCTGTCATCGACGGAATGTATGTTTGAAGTCATAGTATAGATGTCTAATAAATTACATCGGCCTTACATCAAATTAAACACCATTTACCGAACTCTTAAATTGCTAACAAGTTCTAACATCGGCACAATATCTGACCGACGTCGTATTTGGGGTCTCATATTTATATCGGAGTAATAACATCGGCCCGGCATCAATTCTAAAAATTTACCCACCCTTTCAAATTGCTACCAGTTCCAACATCGGCGCGATATAAGGCCGACGTCATGCTTTTGATGTCTTATTCACGTTTAATTATTGACATCGGCACTATATGAATGTAATGACCATTTGCATATTTGTTTCATTGCAGCCAGTTCTGACTTTGGCGGGATATCGGCCGGACGTGAAATTTCGGTGACACGACATATGCTCCGCCGACAATTGCTCCGAAAAATGCGACAAATGCTCCGCGACAAATGCTCCGCGATATTTGCTCCGACGACAATTGCTCCGCCGACAAATGCTCCCGCCGACATTTGCTCCGCCGACAAATGCTCCGCCGACATTTGCTCCGGCCGACAAATGCTCCGCCGACATTTGCTCCGCCGACAATTGCTCCGCCGACAAATGCTCCGCCGACATTTGCTCCGCCGACAATTGCTCCGCCGACATTTGCTCCCGCCGACAATTACTCCGCCGACAAATGCTCCGAAGTTGCGACAATGCTCCGCGAAAATGCTTCGAATATGCGACAATTGTTTAGCCGACAATTGTTCCGCCGAAATATGCTCCGGAGATACGACATTTGCTTCGGTGCCAATTGCTCCGCAGAAATATATGCTCTGAAGATGACAGTACTTCAAATGGTCCAAAACAACATATTATGTTCCTCAACCATAATTGTTCCACCGACATTTACTCCGCTGAAGATTAAACTCTTGAATGAATTCTCAAGTACCTTAGTATGAAGTGCGCTTTTATATGTTATGGCTCTGCTTTTTTTAAAGGTGCCAAAAGGCTTAATGGCACTTTGAGGGCCTGTATTTTTAAAAACATACTGAACTGAAAACTTATTTTTGTATTTTCTTATAGCATCCACCTAGATTGATCTCCCATACCTTAAGGAAAATATTTGGACTTCCCTTTATATAGGTCAGATAACCCTAAAGGGCCAATTGTTAACGGAAATTTGTCAACCAAAAATGGGTTCAATTATGTTCAGTATAAAAAAACACTAACAGATTTTTTTCTTTTTTTATTTGTTGAAAATTATGAACGAGTGTGAGTTAAACTTTCAGAAAATTAACGGCGCTTAATATGTAAAGTAATATTTTGACAGTACAATGCCATCAAAATTGGTGTTTCGGACGTTACATCCTCCGTTAACAATTTAACCCCTCATTACCCCTACCAGTATAATAATTTATTGAAATGATATCAGTATGAAAATTGAACTAACAGTTTCCTCATCATATTGCCTAAAAGGGAAATGACTGATTTCTTAAGCCAGCGATTAAAAAAAAAAAAAACATGAAATGCACACATGCTCTCATTTTCCGTTAACAATTTTGTAACGTCCGAAACAATATTTCTTTAGAAATAATTTTTAAAAGGGGGATAACACAAACAATTATTTATCTCAGTTTTGAAGAGACTTGATGTACCTTCCCATCACAGAAAAAAAAATGTAATAGCTCATTGCGTTATGATTATATATTCAAAATTAACTTTCCGTTAACATTTGTAACATCCGAAACAAATGTAACGTCCGAAACAAAAAATGTAACTTATAAGCTCATAAATCAAAGGAAAGGGCACATTATATGAATCAATTCATCATAATATAACATAGTATTCATTTTAAAACAAATTTACACATGAATTGGGTAATTAATTGCCAAAACAAATGTTTGAGATCAACCAATGTAAACAAATGTGTTTCGGACGTTACATTGGGGTAATTGTTAACACAAAATTGATATTTTGGTGCATTTATTTTCAAAATGATAATATATGGTTATTATTATTCATTTAGATCAAGTAATGAAACATAATCATCAAAATACATGATGCTTTAACAACATTTAAGATGCTTAGTCTGCCCCAAATCCACATTTTCACCAATTTTTCATCGATTTTTCTCAGCTAATTTGTAACCCTAAAGTTTTACAAGACACTTGATATAGTGAATGATATGACTAATCTACTTATATAAATAAATGATCAGTTATTTGTCTCTGGGAAGGAACTTTTATTTATAACATGTGAGGAATTGCTATTTTTGCCCCATAATTGTTCATGTTGTAAAGTACACAGAACTACATGTATACTGATTTTGTTTTTTGTATCACATCAAATGCATTATTAGGTTGATTGCCTTTATAATGTTCTATAAGAAACAAATGTTTAAGTCTCTGTTTCATTATTCATTTAGTGGAAATATAGACATTTTCATTAACAAAGCCTTTTAGTGGTATACAAAAGTACAGTATAACTATGCTAAATTTACTCTTCTGGTATCATTCATTAGTTGCAAAATATGTTTTTCCCATACTTAAACTTGATAAGAAGAAAATAATCTGCGTTGATCCACATGTTTTACTGACAATAATTGGTAAAATGTTAATCATTTGTATTAAAAAAATCCACATGTTAAAACAAAAGTTACTTTTGAAATACTATATGGCATATGCCATGTAAACTATAGGTACATGTACACCAAGATAATTCCTTATCATATTCTTAAGACAATTTCCAGAACATTACTGGTTTATGATTTACATTTTTGTGCAAGTCAACTATCTTTGAAAAATATAACCATATCTGCTGGAACAAATATAATTTCTTGACTGTAACCTTATGTGGTACATACAAGTGTACTGTACATGTGCCATTATAACTTGAATTTGAGGTTTTGCTAATATCATATTTGATCAGTAATGCATTTCTGACAGTTATTCTAATTTTCGATAATAGTTTGATAATATTAGTTTGAGCTTCATATTTTATCAAATAAGAAAATGGAAAATTTAAATCATATACAATGTATGTCATTGTACAATACATATACTTTTATCTTTTGTAAAATGATGAAGGAAACTCTGGAAAGTCACATCGATCATCCTTTGACTGTATATAATAACAGTTTCTAATTGCATGTAATATTTGTACAAAATCTTGGATTTTGTCTATCAATATGGACTACATTCACTATCCCTTTCCTTGGGGAGTTCAATTAATGCACATATTTATGGGTTTTGCTTGCAAAATCATGCAAACAAAGCGAGTTAAGATATGTTTTGAAGTGATGTTAACACATGTAACGTCCGAAACAAAATAGGGTATGTCATAACATAATGCAACTTTGCTACAATAAATTATAGATCACAATTCTCAAATTGTAGTTATTGTAGTACTAGGTACTTCATAATTTCACTAAAACCCTTAAAAATGTCTCTACTTTGGAGATCTGAACATAATTATAGATAAATCAAATTTACATGTACTGTAATGTATAATGTCATATATGGTTGATAGAAGACCCCTTTCTGTGCTATGAAGTTAATTTGACCATTTCGAAGAAGAATTTGGATAGATTTACATCTAAACATATACTTTCTGTATTTAAATATTCCAAAACAGCAAGATTTAAACCACAACTGGTCATAGAAGTGTGAAAAAAAGGGTAAATGTTAACAATGTGTAACGTCCGAAACACATACAAGAATCAAATTTGAATTTTTTTTTGCAAGTGTCTTGCTCCAATTTTATATCATGTAAATATGTCCTATCATGTATTGTTTCCATACAATAAGTTTGAACCAACAACAGTAAAAAAAATTTGCATTATAAAAACTTCAAATTGCAAAATCCAAATTTAAGGCTATTTTTCACTTTAAAATGACCTAAAAACTAAAATTTAAGAAACAGAAGCCCCCCAAAATGGCACACATGATGTCAGAAGCCCACTTTAATTATTGTATTATTTGTAATGCCATTTGGAATAGTAGGATTTTAGTATGGCAATGTGAAAATTATCATATTTTTCTTTTAAATACAGGAAATCCTAAATGTTCACAGATATTTTGCAGAATTGGGGATAGATTAAGCCCAGATATTTATATTTCACGAAAATATAAGTTGTGTCAATGTTAAAAAAACATGTTTGAAGTTAGTTCACTTAATTTCAATTTTGACCATGTTGGTTGACACATTTGGCATCTTTAAAAAAACCAGTGCCTTATGCGAATCTCTTGTGAAATTGGAGTACAATCGATTCAGTAACCATCGATTCATTCAAATATTGTATTGGCTGGTTTGTTTGTTTCACGTTTCTTTATACAGGGTGGGGGGGGGGGGGGGGGGGCAGTCAAGCCCAGTGTTGTAAGGATGCATGACCTGCAGCCTGCATCTAGTAGCAGAAGGGGAGGCGCAATAACACACAACAACTGGCTTTAGTTTTGATGTTACATTGGGGTTCGACTGGAGTCGAACCACGGACCCTCATAGTATCCGAAAATGCTGTGATGAATAGAATACTGTTCCAAGCAATCATCAAGCGAAGGGCATGATACTGGTGTTAAGATCGATCATGAATAGAAAAAAAGAAAAGTCTTTATAATCACTGCATTTGTATTACTCAGACTCTTTATGAATCAAGAAATTGTTCCGCATGAGTTCAAAATTTATCCACGTTTTATCAAAATTCAAAGAACGTTATTTTCACCCACTGTTAAATTTTCGGAGTTCCAATTTTGTTTAGATTTGTTCATCGTTCACTGAACAACGGAGGGCCCAATTTGTGACACTTCTAAACGCCCCCCCCCCCCCCCCCCCCACCCGTAAACGATTAAGGCTGCCTTATTGTCCGACGAAAAACACAAACTTCCAATGCATTTTGCATTCTTATAAACGGAAGGATTGGCAGGAAGTAGCAGAAAATTGAAATTCAATAATCTAAGAAATTGAGGGGTCCTCTTACCTCCACAGTGAGGTAAGATGGACACTTCACCCCTTTAGTGACTATGACGTCATATTTCATAAAAAGCAATATGTGATCAATTTTATTGTTAATATGTGAATAATAGATTGTCTTCTAGACGATGTGATCTTTATTAAAGGGGTAGTACAGTTTTGGTAAGGCTGAACTTTAGTAATCAACCCTGGACAATTACTTGATAAACTAATGGTTATAACTCCACCATGCTCGAAAGGTATACAAAATTACAAACGACTAGTAAAACGCCTGTTATCATTCAAAAAGAGCCATTTAAACAACAAGAGGGCGCTTTTCTAAAAAGGCATTGGTTTCAAGCATTTTCATACAAAATTATGTTTTATTGGAATGATGATTAGATAGAGAGATCATCAACAACTATTCCAAAAATTATTTTGAAAATTTTTGAAAAGTGCAAACATTTTAAAAATATTTTTTTGAAAAAAAAAATCATCTAATTATTTGGGCATTTGTCTGCGGAGCATTTGACGGTGGAGCAAATGTCGGGCGGAGGCAATTGTCGCGGAGCAATTGTCGGCGGAGCAAATGTCGCGGAGCAATTGTCGCAGCTTCGGAGCATTTGTCGGCGGAGCAAATGTCGGCGGAGCAAATGTCGGCGGAGCATTTGTCGGCGGAGCAAATGTCGGCCGAGCATTTGTCGGCGGAGCATTTGTCGGCGGAGCAAATATCGCGGAGCATTTGTCGCGGAGCATTTGTCGCATTTTTCGGAGCAAATGTCTGCGGAGCATATGTCATGGAACCGAAATTTCAGATTGCAGATTTGTTTTCCAATTCAAAACACGGCCCGAAATCAATTTTACAACCATTTAATGACCTCTTTAATTGCTACCGTTCGTTTAAACAGTGAATAACTAGATGGATCTCCGCTATGACGCGATTTTTAATATCAAGCCCAAAATAACGTGCACTGAAAAAAAATTTGTTTTCATATATATTTGAGTTCTGTGACCTTGACCATAGACCCCAAACGTTGATGGCTACATTGGGTGATTTCAAGTATGGTGTTGGGGTTAGTGTTAGTGTTGAGGATGAAAAACTGCCTCTAATCTGAGCTAAACACCAGCTTCCAGATTAAGAGTCTAAGGTCACGAACTTTTTAATCGTGATGACCTTATAGTAATCGATCACAGTATCGCTACAAAATCACGCGACCCCCCTTAAAATGGTGACGAAAACGCTTACATGGTTACGAATTTAGAGAGCAAGCCGTAATGAAGACTTACCACATACATGTATTGAATACCATAATTTAAAAAAAACATTCAAAATCATTCACTTGGTCGATACGATTTTAGTGGATATTCCCTATTTTTAGTGAAATTTGTAACTAAACTCGCAAGGAAATGTGCGTGACTCTCTTCTAAAAATTGAATGCCCGCCGCGCGCGGAGACACATCGCTAGCGCTAGCGGTTTGCATAGCCGATGATGACGGCATAACTTGCAGTGGCATCATGGTACAAGTTCCGTGTAAATACCGATAGTATGTGACATTATATAGTTTGATAAAATCTGTCACGTGATCACTAGGTGTTTGATGGCCGAGTGGGTAAGGCCGGTTCGAATTGCACGTATATCACTTACTAAGATAATTGTTAGAAGTGGGTTCGAGTCCCCGGTGCGGTATTTTTTTTTTTTTTTGCCATTATTCACAAAAAAATTCGTACAGTTTTTAACTCAATTATAAGTTCACTGTAATCAAATGTCAAAGATGTACAAACAATTCCCAGTGTATAGATTACGTACAGGGTCCTCTACGTGGATAGTGTGTTTTGGGGGGGAAGGGGGGGGGGGGGGGGGCAACAAATAATCATCATGAATCACGATGTTTCAAATATAAACTAATGACAACATGATTCTGATCTTTCTCAGTCTCATCATCGATCTAAAAAGATGTTAAACTAATTTTTGTTTTAAAGGTATAAGTCATTCAGGAGCTTTTTTAAAACATAGAAGCTAGAACGTATAATTAGTTTAGAAAAAACATTATGGTTTTGAAAATAAGCTGCCTCAAAAGTCAGTAACAATTTTGCAAGAATCACAGGAATTAACCACCTCTGTATGATATTGTACATGTGGCTCGACAAGGCTGGGGGCCATTATTCCCCCCCCCCCCCCCCCCCACCTCCCGAGATTTGTTTTATTGCTCCAAACCGTAAAGCTCGGACCTACCGTTACTAAATCACGTTACGAAATCCCGAAAATCGCTCAATTTCGTGATGTGTGTACAAAACAACTGGCCAATATAAGTTTTCGTTCAAAATAGATACATCGTTGGTTTGGTCTGGTTTACATTTGTAGTGTTTGCTTTGGTGTTCAAACAGTTAAATTATAGTAATTAAAAGTGAGCAAAGAAAAATAGGCTTCGCCGGGAATCGAACCCGAGACCGCCGGATGCTAGACCGGTGCTCAAACCATCAAGCCACGAAGACTTTGTATGGTGGGCGTTCCCATGAAACCCTTTTCAATGCTCGATTAGTCAGAAGCTATATAAACTGGGTCAATCCCAAGGATAATTAAATCAACTTTTATAGAGAAAGGCGCAGGATCACGCGAAGTGATGCAGCTTTTTTTATTAATTAAATTCAAACATAGAGGAAACTGACTAGAAATATTTGAGTAATTAAAAGTGAGCAAAGAAAAAATAGACTTCGCCGGGAATCGAACCCGAGACCGCCGGATGCTAGACCGGTGCTCAAACCATCAAGCCACGAAGACTTTGTATGGTGGGCGTTCCCATGAAACCCTTTTCAATGCTCGATTAGTCAGATTAACCCTTTGCTCACTTTTAATTACTCAAATATTTCTAGTCAGTTTCCTCTATGTTTGAATTTAATTAATAAAAAAAGCTGCATCACTTCGCGTGATCCTGCGCCTTTCTCTATAAAAGTTGATTTAATTATCCTTGGGATTGGCCCAGTTTTATATAGCTTCTGACTAATCGAGCATTTGAAAAGGGTTTCATGGAACGCCCACCATACAAAGTCTTCGTGGCTTGATGGTTTGAGCACCGGTCTAGCATCCGGCGGTCTCGGGTTCGATTCCCGTGAAGCCTATTTTTCTTTGCTCGACTTTTAATTACTCAAATATTTCTAGTCAGTTTCCTCTATGTTTGAATTCAGTTAAATTATAAGTTAGAAATTAAACAAACAACACAAACAATACATGCAGAAGTATAAAAACAAAGAAATAATTATGTAAATAAAATAATTCATTATAAAAACAATAAAACACATAAGGAAAGAAACTGGCTATTCCAATTTGTTTGATGAATTATTATTCTATTCCAAAATAATGGTCTAAATAATGTATGTAGTGAAAAATGTGAATATCAGATTTATGGGTAAAAATATGAATTGTATGACCTTATTTTGCGTAAATTACTATAGATATTGAAATTAATACATTCATAAAAAATAAGACTTTCATTGGGTTTATAAACTTCACTTCACAAATTATCTAGGTTGATACCCTTTTTACATGCTTAGACAAACGAAAAACACCACCATTTCAGTTCAGAATTGTGATTTTAATGCCCACCTACCAACAGTAACACTAACACCAGCTCGATCTGTACTTGAAATGACTTTCATTTTCGATCCCTATGGAAGTTGTTATCTCTATGGAGTTTTGCGTATACATGCTCAACACTAACACTACTGGGCAGATTAGCAGACGACGCTAAACACCAGCAACCACGTGGCACTGCCGGAAGTACGAGGTCAAACCTCTAACACCAACTCATTTCAAGTACGGTGTTAAGGCTGCAGTTAGTGTTTAATAAACACTAACACTAGCTCAACACCATCTACGATACCTATTGCCATATCAATAAACACCCGCCTGTCGGAAACGGAAGTTTGTACAAACGGTGAAATCAGAGGTCATCATGTTAACACCATCCTAACACTAAGTCATTTCAAGTATGGTGTTTACGCCCTATTTAGTGTGTAATAAACATTAACACCAGGTTTAAAACACCATACTTTAAATCACCCATTGGCTCCCAAGAAAAAATCAGGTACAAAGTTAGATTGAAATCTGACATTCAGTTTGAGCATTTGCCATTACAAGCCACTTTTGCATTGAGTCATGTGACCTTGACCTTTCACCTCATTGACCCCCCAAATATAATCCAATTATTGCCACCCCGATGTGTATGCAACTAATTCCAAGTTTGAAATTGATCCGTCAAATGGTTCTTGAGATATCGCGAGATGGGATGCTTTTTTGTCACATATATTGAGTCCTGCGACCTTGACCTTTCACCTCATTGACCCCAAAATCTAATCAGATCATTGTCACCCCCAATATGTACACTCATACCAAGTTTGAAATTGATCCATCAACCGGTTCTAGAGATATCGCGAGAACAAGGCTTTTTTTCACATATGTCGAGTCCTGCGACCTCACCTTTCACCTCATTGACCCCAAAATCTAATCAGATCATTGTCTCCCCAATATACACACTCATAGTAAGTTTGAATTTGATCTGTCACTCAGTTCTACAGATATCGTGAGAACGAGGCATTTTTGAACATATATTGAGTCATGTTACCTTGACCTTTGACCTCATGAACCCCAAAATCTAATCAGATCATTGTCACCCCCAATATGTACACTCATACCAAGTTTGAAATTGATTCGTCAACCGGTTCTTGAGATATTGCGAGAACGAAAACGGGACGTACTTACGGACGGACGGACGGATGGACGGGCGGGACGGACGGACAACCCGAAAACATAATGCCTCCGGCCACTTCGTTGGCGGAGACATAGAAACGGAACCGCTGGGTGGATCCCATTCCAATCGGGTTCCACTTGAAGCTGGGAAGAGGGTCCTTTTTGTGCTAAATAGTTTGTTTTGAGCGTTTCCTAATTTTCATTTTGGCCTTTGCTGGCCCTCCTATGTCGATTCAATTGTACATCGTTAACAAATCTGACCCATCTGTATTATATCATAATTCTTAGTGAGCAGACCAAATGTCTGCAAAAAGGATCCATCACCATATTCAGTGCAAATACAACATTTGTCACAATCATTTGTTTTTTAT
Source organism: Echinarachnius parma (assembly GCA_037951105.1). NCBI lineage: Eukaryota > Metazoa > Echinodermata > Echinoidea > Clypeasteroida > Echinarachniidae > Echinarachnius > Echinarachnius parma. The sequence continues at coordinate 18,840 of JBAMJV010010002.1, forward strand.
TTGTATACAATCAGACATAATTTGGGATCTGCTGAAGGGAAGTAGATCAAACAAAGAGCATCAGATATAATGCTGTTAGGTAAAAAAAAATATCCCGTCTCGGATCCCGGCTCGTAGAAATAAAAAATGATTAACGGGTCCCGGTTCGTTCCCTTGTGAATGAGCAAAACACTCTCTGTACCCATGCACACGCAGTTGCTATTTTGGGGAGTTATGAGGAGACATACCATATATATATTAGCCAAGGTTCAGTGGGCATGCATATCATAGCAAACTCACAACCACATGTGAACTCGGGAGTCAGGGCCAGTGATCATGTTTGGGCGAATTTTTTTATCACTACAAGATACACAATGTTTAAAAATTTGTCCAAAAAAATGGGAGGCAGCATTGGGGTAATTTATTTTGGGGGGGGGGGAGTAAAAAAGTATATTCAAAGGTTGGGCGTAAGCTTTCCAACAGGTGGGGGCATTCTCCTTAAACCCTTAAAAGCTCTGCACAAATTCAGGTAATTGACTTCAAGGCTCAAGGTGTTGACCTTCTCTGCTCCTGGTCCTAGCCACAAGTCGTAAATCTGTCAAACCTACTGCAAATTACTTGGGTTGATCCCATTTTTTCCTAATATGTACGGTATACAAATTTATATTATTACTGGAAAAAAATGGGTTGCCAAAATGAGAATTATAGAAAAAAAGAG
>JBAMJV010010003.1:0-92683 GCA_037951105.1 Echinarachnius parma
TGTAACGATACCATAGCGGTTACAATTAACTTCTACTATGACGTTGGGGAATGAGGGACGAGATCAAGAATTCGCACATGTGACCCTAGTTTCCCCATACTATGAGGAGGGCCAAAGTCAGAAAAGGTGACTTTATATAGGTTGCCAGATCTACACAACAAATTTAAACCGGTTTTATTTGCAAGTATCTTTAATGATAAAACATACATCAGAGGTCTACCTCAAACACCTGAAACAACTCCAAATCCAAGGTGGCGTCCAAAGATGCAGCCATTTTTACTTGCTATAGATAATTGGCTAAATTTACCAACGGCACTTCAAATCATCATGATTCTGCAGTCAAATTAAAGACAATAAAAATGTCATATAATCTGATACCAAACACCATGTGGTTCAGGATATGAAAAACGTTAATTTGTGCCCAAACTCATATTTTAGGCATATTTTCCCAACAATACGAACATTATTGATTAATTTGGCATAAATCAATAATTAAAGTAAGAGTTGAAGTAATACTTTCCCCAAACAAAATTATCAGTTATATTAGCAATATTCTCTGAAAGTTTCAAGTGTGTATCGTATCTGAACAAAACGTTATTGTACTTGGAAGTAAGCATTATTTTCATATCGACAAAAGGGGCAAATGTGCACAATTGCTCATGCTGTACAGGGTATCTAACAAATGTGTAATCTTGATAAGTGGCCTACCCAGGATTTTCTTCAAGGGGGGGGGTTATTTCGTCAGCCAAATTTCTGTCAGCGGGGGGGGGGGGGGGGGGGGGGGTAGTCGTAGAAATGTTTCGAAGCTGAGACCAGTTACATCAAAATATTTGCGGCCGAGACCAGGACCGGTCATTCATTTTCGAGGCCAAGAACTAGATCATTGCTTGAGAATCCTTTAATGGGGGGGGGGGGGGGGGGGGGTCGGTGTCCATAGAAATTGTCAAAGCCGATACTGACTATTTTCTATATTTTCGAGGCCGAGACGAGGGTTTTTCGCAATTTTCGAGGCCGAGACCATCGGTAATGATGGTCAAGACCGCTAAAATGTGGTCTCGAGACGGGCTACAAGTTGAAAGGGGGAGGGGGGGGGGGGGTCGAACCCCCTAAAACAGTCTTGTTTTGGTCAAAAGGGGGGGGGGGGTTGAACCTCCCCCCCCCCCCCATGGGTACGCCTAGCATATTTTCCCAACAATACGAACATTATTGATTAAGTTGGCATAAATCAATAATTAAAGTAAGAGTTGATTTAATACTTTCCCCAAACAAAATTATCAGTTATATTAGCAATACTCTCTGAAAGTTTCAAGTGTGTATCGTATCTGAACAAAACGTTATTTTACTTGGAAGTAAGCATTATTTTTATATCGACAAAAGGGGCAAATGTGCACAATTGCTCATGCTGTACAGGGTATCTAACAAATGTGTAATCTTGATAAGTGGCCTACCCAGGATTTTCTTCAAGGGGGGGGGGGGGGGGTGGGTTATTTCGTCAGCCAAATATCTGTCGGCGGGGGGGGGGGGGGGTAGTCGTAGAAATGTTTCGAAGCCGAGACCAAGTTCCATCAAAATATTTGCGGCCGAGACCAGGACCGATCACACATTTTCGAGGCCAAGACCTAGATCATTGCTTGAGAATCCTTTAATGGGGGGGGGGGGGGGGGGAGGTGTCCATAGAAAATTGTCAAAGCCAAGACTGAGAATTTTCTATTTTTTCGAGGCCGAGACGAGGGTTTTTCGCAATTTTCGAGGCCGAGACCATCGGTAATGATGGTCAAGACCGCTAAAATGTGGTCTCGAGACGGGCTACAAGTTGAAAGGGGGGGGGGGGGGTCGAACCCCCTAAAACAGTCTTGTTTTGGTCAAAGGGGGGGGGGGGGGGTTGAACCTCCCCCCCCCCCCATGGGTACGCCTATGATCTTGATTATAGGACGTGCGTACTATATAATTACTTCAATTTCGGGACACCTTCACTTCCAATTATGAACACTACCTAAATTTCCTGTAATATGATAAATATTCCACCATCATTTGTATAATCCGCCATGATGTCGTGTTTGTTTGGTGTTCGTTTAACTGCATTTAACAAGCGCTAAAAATGAACTTGAATTCCACTGCCCATGGACAAAGACGCTTAATGGAAAGACCGACCACTGTACAATTATTATGTACAAAGTGAATGGGCATCGTGCGATGTACAAAATTAACACGCACTTTGATACGCAGGCTACTCTTTATGACGTCACAATAACAATGTTTATCTCGTCTGACTAAAAATAATTTCAAGAACATGTGATAAAGTTTGATGACCCCAAATTTGCATATCGCGCGTGAAATTTCTTTTGCGCAGTTGGTTACGCTCCCAATAATAAAGAATTAAATAATGACAGTGCGCGGACTGAGCGCGCGTTAACATTAAAATACGCAGGTAGCCATTTTTTCTCCACCCGGTAAGATCTTTACATTTCAAAAATATATTTCTCACAGCTATAATTTCAAATGTAAAAACGCTATCGACTATAATTTTTAAATATTTTTAACTTAACAAAGACAAAATTAAATCAGTAAAACAATGTCTCCCCCAGGTGTACTGAGTTTGGAAATAAGCTGATGTTCAATCTTCATACTAGCCTGAATTTGCCGAGTTTAAGTAAGTACGTTGTGATCCTTATTTTTGTTTAAATTAATACTAACAAAGGGAACATTTGTTCTAAAAAAGCTATCGACTATAATTTTAAAATGTTTTTTCATTAATTAAAATGAACAAGATTGAGTACTGTACCCAAACCTCTAGGTGTACTGAGTTTTCTCTTAAGCTCGATTTGAATCTTCATTTTGTCTGAAGGGACATCGCTGCGCGACCGCCAGTGATCTGTCTTGTAATTCTACAGTCTTTGTCATGGATCATTCCAGTCAGCTGCGTACTGACGCGCCTGTCATGCTTATTGCGAATTCAAATCATACTGGGTGCCCATGATGCTTTTAGCATTGCCAAGATCATGTTAATTATCTTGAGTAAGTGTCTGACAGTAACTGAAGTACACAATATTCGAACAACATCTGATCGCAAGCCAATCACCCTTAATGCCCTTCATATCTTATTGCATTGTATCTGGAGACCATTAAGGTCTATACAAATTGACTGACTTAGAATTAAAACAAAACAAACACAATTGCTTAACCAATGTGTACAACACCGGAAAGCCTAGATAGCTAACAACAAGCCGAATGTTAATATGTGTGCACTACCCTGCACTTGTGTAACCATTGTAACAACTGCCGATTATGGGCAAAAATAGACTCATCACCCATGATTTCTTAAAACAACTTAAAATTAGCAGGTAAACAGTGTCATTTCACATGTGATTTTACTTTCCTTCATGTTTACGCGAAAATAAGTGTGCATAATGCGGTTTATAGTAGCCAGATATATGATTTATTGTATTTATATTGTTGTTGTTACTATGGTTACATATGTACACGGTGGTTCAAAAAGTTTCTATACGATAAACAAAATAGCTTGTTTAAAATTACTTTCGAACCCTGAAAACGAATTTGAATGTAGTCCAGCTAATTGTGGGTTTCCGAATAATATACCGAAATAATGTATCATATATAGCGTAAAACCACCGGCGCCGATTCCATCCGAAGACGCAATGCATTGGGGAGGAGGGGGGGGGGGGGGCGGGGGGGGGGGGGGTCGGGGCAGAGCATTGTTCACAAACAATGCTGCATTGAAATATGGTTGGTCCAAATGTAAACGATACTGTGATTCAGTGATACATTGCACGTGATTTTGACAACCTCCGCCCACGAGTCAAAGTGGGAGCCTGCAGGCAAAAGATTACGTGCCTTCAGACTTCATGTGCGCGCCTAATGCTGGAATGATCGATGGGGTGTACAAAATGCACTTTGCATAATGGATTTATTACACATGCAGTAAAATTATTATAAAACTTTTGTTTGTGTATTTCAAACAGATTGCGGCATATTCATGATATAAAAGAAGAAATCCTGAAGGTTTTGTTAAACACGGATAAACAATATATCATAATTTCGGAACATTTCTCGAATAAGGTCCCAAATGAATAATGTCCTACTTTAAAGTACATCGTGAAATTACTGATCTGATGATAGAATACAGGATTTGATACAGGTTATACAAGATTGGGATGTTTTGAAACAAAACCCTGATGAGAGTTATAATAAGCTTTTGTATATTATTAGTAATGCCTATAGAAGATGCTTCCCAATTAATAATTTTACTCCAAAAAATAAACGTAGAAATAAACCTTGGTTCAATAATGAAATTAAAAAACTCATTAAAAAGAAGTCACGATTATATAAATTATATTTATCGAATCCTACTGACTATAGAATTTTTTTTATAAGACGATAAGGAATATGGTAACAAATAAAATAAAGAGTGCTAAGGAGATATGAAAAAAAAACATTGCAAGTTATAAATAATGCAATGGGTAAAGCTACTTAATTAAATAATATAAATAAGATTGTAGTTCAAGGAGAATCTCTCGTAGAAAAAAGTAGGATTGCAAATGCATTCAATGATTACTTATGTAATGTTGTTTTTAACTTAAATAGGCAATTTGATCAATGTAGTAATAACGATATTGGAAGATTTATTGAATGTAATGGTCAATCTGCCTTTTTTGATGTTATTTTACCCAATGAATTGATAGAAATTGTGACAAATATGAAGAATAACACAAGTCCAGGGTATGATGAAATAGATATACGAGTTATAAAAAAGGTGATTAATTATGTGAACCATTATGTGCAATATTTAATTAATGTATTCAAGTGGGTATTTTCCCTGAAAAAATGAAAATAGCAAAAGTTAGTCCTATTTTTAAAAATGGTGCTTCTGAAATATTATCCAGCTATCGTCCAATTTCTGTCTTGCCTGTTTTTTCTAAAATATTTGAAAAGTGTATTTATAATCGTTTGTTTAAATTTGTATCTACGTGCAATATATTATCACCGAATCAGTATGGTTTTAGAGAGGAGCACTCTACTTCATTAGCATTGGTTAATTTGGTAAATATAGTGACAAGTGCACTAGATAATGAACAAATTTTAATTGGATTGTTTTTGGATTTAAGTAAAGCCTTTGATACGGTCGATCATAAGATTTTATTGTATAAATTGAATATGTATGGAATTCGAGGAGTGATATTATGATCTTTTTAAGAGTTATTTATCAGATCGTACGCAATATGTAGTAATTGATGGTGATAAATCTGAAACAAGGACTTTTAATTGTGGAGTGCCCCAAGGATCCATCCTTGGACCTCTTTTATTTCTTATTTATATAAATGATTTGTGCAATACATCCTCACTACTTAAGTATATTTTATTTGCTGATGACACGAGTGTATATATGACTCATAATGATATTGGCATTTTAGAAATACTTTTTAATGAAGAAATAGACAAGATAACCAATTGGTTAAAGTACAATAAATTATCCGTTAATATAAGTAAAACAAATTATATGATTTTTACTAATAAATGTTTGAATAATACGCATATTTCTATTAAATTAGCAGGTTGTCAAATTGTTTGTGAATCTTCTTTAAAGTTCTTGGGAATAATTATTGATAATAAATTAACATGGAAAAATCATATAAATGTTATTTGTAATAAAATATCCAATAGTCCAGTAGTCATCTCTAGGGCCTAGAAATGTTCATAAGTCCAATGTTTTTCTTTCTATTCATGTTCTAAATGGTTTATAGAGAAAATTCAGCTTTGTTGCCACCTCGGCAACATTGAGCAATTTTTGTTATAAGCATTATAAAGATAATGAGCTAATTTGCATATTTCTGAAATAAGGTCAGCGGTCATTTGCTATCTAGGAATAGTGCAAACATATTGAAAACTATTATTTAAAGGTGTTTTGGGGTAAGGAATTCATTTCCGGTGCCCATTTGCATTTTTCATATGGGCAACACCCTAAAATCCAAGATGGCTGCCCCTAATTTGCATATTTATGAATATTTTGGGTTTTTGGTAGTTTAATCCATTCATGAGCAAAAAGTACAGGATCTTATGTTCCAATCATGTTCTACATATGTATTAAAGATATTTCAGCTTTGTTGCCACCTTGGCAACAATCAGCAATGCATATAATTAGCATAATTAGGTTTTTCACCTAATTTGCATATTCCCAGAAATCAAGTAAAATCGTATATATTGTGAACCCGAAAACTAAAAATTACGAGTAATACCTCTTTTCCAAGGTTTTTTGGGGCAACAAATCCATTTCTGATACTTAATTTAACATAAAACCATGGCAACCCACATAAATCCAAGATGGCCGCCTTTGGCTTTTGTAAGGAAAGAATGTTATTAGTCTGTTTGATCGCATTTATTTCATAAATGTATTATTTTTTACTGTTAAGACCAAACTGAATTGTGAGTCCAGTATTCTAGTTGCTTATTCCAATGATTGAACTATAAAAAAAAGATCATCCCGAGCTTTTATAACCAAAAGAAGGAATACATGTATCCTAGCTCGACTAATTTTGGGATCGGCCATCTTGGATTTATATGGGTTGCCATGGAGATATGTCGAATTAAGTATCATAAATGGATTTGTTGCCCCCCAAAACCTTGGAAAAGTGGTATTACTCGTAATTTTTAGTTTTCGGGGTCACAATATATACGATTTTACTTGATTTATGGGAATATGCAAATTAGGTGAAAACCCTAATTATGCTAATTATATGCATTGCTGATTGTTGCCAAGGTGGCAACAAAGCTGAAATATCTTTAATACATATGTAGAACATGATTGAAAAATAATATCCTGTACTTTTTGTTTATTAATGGCCCCAGCAACCAAAAACCAATCATATTCATAAATATGCAAATTAGGGGCAGCCATATTGGATTTCAGGGTGTTGCCCATATGGCACACGCAAATAAGCATTGGAAATGGATTCCTTACCCCAAAACACCTTTAAATAATAGTTTTCATTATGTTTGCACTATTTCTAGATAGCAAATGACCTCTGACCTTATTTCAGAAATATGCAAATTAGCTCATTATCTTTATAATGCTTATAAAAAAAATTGCTCAATGTTGCCGAGGTGGCAACAAAGCTGAATTTTCTCTATAAACCATTTAGAACATGAATAGCAAAAAAAACATTGGACTTGTGAATGTCTCCAGGTCTAATACACGACATATAGAACCGTCTACTGGACTACAAAGGTATAGGCGTTATGTATAAGCTCCATATGCTACCTATACACATATTGAAAATGATTTATAATGCAATTGTGGTACCATATTTAAACTATGCCAACATTGCTTGGGGAAATGCAGCTGATGTATATTTGAGTAGATTGTTGAAATTACAAAAACGTGCAATTAGAATTGTAAATCATGATTTATTTTTAGCAAATACAATGCCAATATTTTATTCTCTTAAGCTTTTAACTTTTTATGATATATATAAATACCAACTTGGAGTGCGTATGTTTGTATGCTATAATAAGATTTTACCCTCTTGCATTTTAAATTATTTCACTCTCAATTTAACTATACATTCATATGTCACAAGAAATGCCCCAAAATTTCATTTACCCAAAGTAAGAACATCTTTATCGCACAAATCCCTTCTTTTTCAAGGACCTCTACTTTGGAATTCTCTACCGGATGACATTCGTGAATCAAAATCAGTAAATGTTTTTTAAAATGAAATATAAACAATATCTAATCAATACGTACACTTGCGAGTAACTAAATGCCAACCCTTAGACCTAGTAGTAAGTACCTAGTTTTTAGTAATAATTGTTGTTGTTTTCCTTTGTCTGTTTGTTAGGTGTTTCGTTATATTGTACTGTTCTTGGATAATTATGTTTGAATTTTGAAATTGAACTATGACTTTCATTATATTTATATACATTTTAATTTTATGTACAATGTTTTGTTTTAAATCTATGGGTCGACCATACGATAAGGTCTTGATACCTTTTTGGTTTGTTACCCCTCAAGAAATTAATTAATTTTAACTTGTACATGCAATCTGCATTTTTAAACTTTAAATGAAATTTACTTTTATATTGTTATAAATTTGTATGTATTTTATATTGTTGCTTTTATATTGAGAAAATAAACTGAACTTGAACTTGAACTAGAACAAGAATCACATTTGCTGGGGTACGGTCCTTTACGGTGTTCGAAATTATAATCAATTGCTGTATTTTGCCGACATCAACGCAGACTTCCAGTTATATAATGTTTTGTTCAGATACGGTACACACTTTACATTTGTACATAGTATTGCTGATATAACTGGGCCGTGTTCTAAAAAGTATAAATGCAACGCCCAATGTATTGATTTATGCCGATATATGTAAATCAATATTTGCCTATTGTTGTGGGGAAATGCCTTAACATTTGAGTTCGGGGCTATTAATGATCGTGTAACATATCCTGAAACCCACCGTGTTTCAAATTATAATAAATGTTATTGTCTTTAATATGACTGCAAAATCATGATGATTTGAGGTGTCGTTTGGTAAATTTCGCCGACGTTATTTATAGCAAGTCAAAACGGCTACTTTTTTGAACGCCATCTTGAATTTGGAGTTGTTCGCAACACATTTGTTGAGGTAGACCTCTTAATTATTTGTTCTCATTACAAATACTTCCAAATAAGATAGGTCTAAACTTGTTGTGGAAATCTGGCAACCTAACTCCTTAAGGAAGCCACTATTTTCGACTTTGGCCCTCCGCCACATATTCGTTAACTTCGCAAGGTAAGTTTTAGCACGAACCTGTTTTGCAATCTAGTCCCTTTACTCCTACGCCACAGGTGCAGCCGAATGGATCTGGGAGGCAGAACATGAAGCCATTGCACCTGTTCGCATCATCCACAGTATACGAGCATCGGTATTCACAGGTTAATCCAAAGCGATTTCCTCCAGCAATCCGACACACTTCAAGTAAAGAAATGCAATGTATGTTGTTGTTGTTGTTATAATTGAGTTCTTTTGGGCGATTAGTAAATAAAATGATTGACTTTTGTCGCTTCCTACGTTTCTTTATTTTGATGCATTTATATTACCAATAATTATTTAAGTATACATTTATTTTGTCTATTTCCTTTTCAAAACAAAATATAAATAATATTTTTAAACAAATCTTTACGACATGAAAATTAGTGAGGCTTGAGCCACAAGAGCTACATAGATGTCCTAAATACAGCTCCATGGCTTGAGTATACATACAATTGGGCGATCGCACCCCTGTTCAAATGTAATTGGCAACGCTGATTCCTCTCCTGTCACATGATCCCGTCTTACCATCCCTCAAAGTACGTTTCTGAGGCTTTCGGGGTACGCACCCCTCTGTACACTCGCTGTACATACTGTCGAGGATCATAAAAGGCATCGAAACGCGTACTGATTTCTGAACAATTATAAACATTTAGAGGAGAGTGTACAACATCCAAATATATGAGTCTGCCGGGGTCTAGCCGGGGACAAAGTGCTCCTTTGCGCCTCCAAAATATGGCCCCTGGGAATTACCCGATGCTTCTATTTTGTGCTAAAGTACGGTGATAATCATCGCTCACTGCGGGGTCAGCAAATCAGGAACAATAGGAAAAATAACGTGATTCTGGCGAGGAACCAATATATGAGCGCATGGTATAGCGACAGGGGGGCACACACCTACACACGCACACACACGCACACACACACACACACACACACACACACACACGCACACACACACACACACAAACACACACACACACACATGCACGCGTGCATGCACACCGAACACACACCCTCTAACACACACATACATACATATACACATGCACAACTAGATAAAGAACCCTGAGACAGGGACGCGCCCTGATCCCATGCACAAAGTTCTGGGGACCCAAAGTTCTGCCTTTACACTACCTCATGCATAATAACTAAACCTATAGCTCCCCATCATCACATCCATTGCCTATACATAAATAAAATTATACAAGGTGAAATGTACTCTCAAATCAGTCTTCGAGTATAGTGCCCATGTAACGTCGTATACGGGTAACAAGAAAAGTGACTACTGTATAAAAAGGTGGCCACTATATAATCAGGTTTCCTCGGAATGATTTTCTCTATTCCACTTTCTATTGGCCTCTACATGCAGATTGGGTGGCATTACACATGTACTAGCTGCCCTTTAAGTCAGATTGTGTGCAGTAGTTTCCCTCTAGATATCTGGGTTGATTTACAACATTTACGTACGGAATACAAATTCAAGTGGAAGCTCCGTTTTTTAAAGATCAATTTGAGGAGTCGTTTTTCAACATTCAGAGGTGCTGTAGGGTAATTTAACGGATGACATTTGTATCCAATAGGTATTCTGTAATCTGTAAGACATACTTGTTAAGTTGCAAGAGGTTTGGGGTGGAATATTGAATGAGTTAAACGTGCATTTCGTCTTTTAATACAGCTAAAGTAGAATTGTCTGAAGTACGCCAGAATCGCGTGATTTTTTATATTGTTCCTGATTCGCTGACCCCGCAGTGAGCGATGATTAACATGGTACATTCGCACAGAATAGAAGCATCGGGTAATTCACAGGTGCTATATTTTGGAGGCGCAAAGAAGCTCTTTGTCCCCGGGTAGACCCCGACAGACTCGTATAATTATTTGGATTGAATTGAATTCCACATTTGCATACTTTCTCCTTTGTTACTTTCTCCTCTAAATATTCATATGTTTAAAAATCAGTACGCGTTTCGATGCACCAAACCCCTCTGGGCTGCCGGTCTATTAGCCTAACATGAGAAAACAAAAGAAATGCAGTGCAATCGCACACTTATATTATGCTCTCGGCCTTCCAAGTCAGGTATTGATTAAGCAACGCGTTGTGGGCTTACACTATAGCGTGCAGTGTAGTGGGTGCAAACATAATAACAATACTTGTATCTTGAAATGACAAAAAAAAAGAAAAAAGAAAGAACAATACATACGTATATCATACAGATCTTACAGAATCCTAAAAATAGTATTTTGCTTAGACAAAAGTTTGTTGTACAGCAAATCATTTTGTCCTTTGTACAAAACGGACAATAGTCGCTTGAACTATATATCTGTGGATTTTAAAATTATTTTCATACCATATTTAGAAATAGTAATTTCAGCGAGAATCTTTGCTCGTTCAATTCAGTTTCTAGGACACTCCACGAAATAATGAGTGACCGTTTCTAATGAAGAGCAAAATCACATTTTCCTGTGGGATGGATAAGAGGTTTAAATACGTCAAAATGAAGGCCTAAAATTCCCAAACGTAGTCTTCTAAAAGACTTTTCAGATTTAGTTTGTAAATTACACAAAACCTGTTGTTTATAAAAAGGCTGTATTTCTTTTAAAGTATGGTTAGAGTCTCCCCATCGACGTTGCCATGTATTTACGGCTCGTTCATATATAATTGTCTTAAATTCTGAAAGAGATACCCATTAGATATTTCAATTTCTGTATATAATGCCATTTTTGCAAGATAATCTACTATTTCGTTTCCATTTATTCCTCAGTGACTTGGTATCCACTCAAAACAAACATTTTTACCTGCCATATCTAATTTTGTGAGAATACTCAACATTTCTAATACAAATGATTCTGAAACTTTATTATTTTGTAATGCCATGAGTGAGCTCAAAGAATCTAAAAAGATTTCCACTCCAACATTCACTTCAACAGACTGTAACCAATCCAGAGCTAAAACGATCGCTGCCAATTCTGCTCTATAGGATAATGTAAAATATGTCAGTCTTTTCGACTGTATGTAAAGGCCGGCACATAAAAAGCAGCAGAGCATCACCCTGAACCGGGTTCCTTTGAACCATCCGTGAATATGTGCAATTGTGCTGGCCATTTCTTTTGAATTAGTTCAATACTTCTTTGTTGAAGGTAAGCTGGATTGTTATCCTTTGTGATCTCTTACCTCAATTCAACAGACATGTGTGCCGGGCTAAGAAGCCACCGTAGTTGGAGATGACAGAAACGGTTCAACATAAATACTATCAATATCTCTTATTCTGCATGCAAAGGGTCTATTTCCCGTTTTACATTTCATAATTAGTTTTACGTACAAGTCGTCATTCAAGCACATTTGGAAACATATCCTCAAGATTTGTTGTATACGAGCACGTGTTAGTATGAGTGGACAAATAAATATTAGCGTCGTTATTTTGTACATGTGCAGTTATCCTAATCACAAGTCACATCCAACTTACTTGTAAGGCAATTCGGCCCCTGAAAGTTAATCGGACAGATACACCGTCCTGTCTTATCATCGCAAACACCTCCATTGTAGCACTTGTCACATATTCCATGGCAGCCTGGTGGCCCCCACTTTCCAGATGGACAACCTCATAACAAAAGAAAAGGTGTTCCACTTAAAGGAGAATTCCGGACAAGTTAAAACAAAATACAGTATATTGGAAATAAATCTAGGGATGCGCTTGAATATTTTTAGGATTTGACTCTCTTTGGTTGGTTTCTAAGAGATTTTTCTAATGTCATTAACTCTGAGGAAATAATTAAATTTACTGCACACAATCATGAGACCCTTACGTAGCACCCTCACTTCGCTCAATTTCTTGAGTAAGCTTGAATCCGGTGCCACTGCATTGTGATCACTGCATGTGTCATTCATAATAGCCGGTCATGCAGAGCCAGCAAATTCAATAACCACGTTTACAGGACTTTGTGTCTACTCAAATTCCAATGAAAGCCAAACGTGTTACAATTTCGGGCAGGCAAGTATTTTCAAACTGTTCAACAATGCAGTAATGCTCATAGGCACGATTGAGTGGCGCATCGTGGACTAAACTGTTCATAATCGAGCATTGTATTGGTCCGATCAAAAGAACACATTCGCTGCAGTGTAAAAACATAGATAGGCGCAAAGTGAGGGTCGCACGTCACAAATTGGTGCATTATGGGATAGAACAAGCTCGCTCGCGAATTTGTGTTATTAGAATTTCAAAGCCGATTATAAGAACCCACAATCATACTTTATTTATACAAAATTGTGTTTATTGACCTAGAATATCTGTCTTTCAATCATTAGAAGCTTGAAATCGTGTGGAAGTCCACTTTAAAGAGATACAAACGGCCAGAATTTTAGGGCAGTCACACCGCCAAACCGAATCCAAACCGACACGAGACCGAATAATTCGGGGACGTTCGGGGTGCTAGCGGTTTGGTGTCGATGTGTTATTGGAATTGTCGGTCTCTAATCGGGGTCCAGTTCGGACTCCGAATTTGTCGGAGTGGGTTCTTTCGAGCGCGCTCGAAAGAACCCACTCCGACAAATTATCGGGGTGCTTGCGGGGACGTGTCGGAGTCGTGTAGGGGACGGTTCAGGGAATGCGGGGAGGATTCGGAGTGGATTCCATCTGGTGTCGGGGTGAAAATTCGGGCTGGATTCGGCCGAACTGAAACCGCAAGAAAAAAAGAATGAAAATGTTGTACCAAAACGAAGCCCGCAACTGCACCGATATCAAACCGAATCAATACCGAATAGCCCTCGAGCGATGCGATATTTACCAACTTGAGCACATCCGATATCTGGAAGAGGGTCTATATCTTGGGCATATTTACCTATAATTTGTTCTGGAAAAAAATATATCCTCTATTGCTTTGAGCTGTGCTATGAATATAATTATAGTCAAGAAATGTGTTTAGACAAGAACTAAGAGCAATAATATGTATCAACCCACAAACTTTCGGCAACAGCGTATGTATATTTGTAAGCGGCATGTTAGAGAGTCAACAATTATGGGGGTGACACACGCTCACACACACACACACACACACACACACACACACACGCACACACACACACCTACACACACACACACACACACACACACGCACGCACACACACACACACACACAGACGCTCATTCACACGAACACGTACTAAAGATGCACTAATCATAAATTTTATGTAATACCGTAGAACACCATCGTCAAGCACCCCCAAGCACCTATATGCATCTTGCTTTTAAAGAGCGCCCGCTCTCTGTCCAAATGGGAAGAATCAAGAATGCAAATAATAGTGAGGAATATTTATGAGGATAATAATGGAGGTGAATCGCATGGAAACGTCTTTAAAAGCAAGATGCGTATAGGTGCTTGCGGGGTGCTTGACGATGGTGTTCTACGGTATAAAGACCACCATCCCATAATGTAAGTAATTATGCTGAACTAATAGTTTGTTTGGGGTCTCCTTCATCATATATACTTGAAAGATACTTATTATTGATTTCTATGACATATACCATTTTGTATTTTATGAGTGGAAAATTACAATACAATTATACAATTATACAAAGTATACAATTATTACTTTATGTATGCTCATGATTACTTTGAAGAATGAACAATTAAACCAAAACATAACAGGAAACTTCCATGAAGCATGATATCATTGTCGTGATTTAGTAACTGTGTTGGCGTGTGCACAAACTTATGGAGGGTTGATGAAAGCTTATGTGATCTGGTGCAACTCCCCTACTTATTGCATCAACATCATTCACAGTTGGAAATCTCCAATAGAGAGAGACTTTCGAAATTTAACACTTCAAGCATACATCATAACAACTTAGGCGTTTTGAAAACCCAAACCTGTTCTTAAATCATGTAAATTGGTGATATGAATACAACGAGGTATGTGAAAAAACACTCGGAAGTTTGTGGACACTGCTACTAGATCGTTTGTAAGTAATTTATGAGTCTGGACGTTAGGTAGACACAAGCAAAAACATATGCAATCACTATTCAGATAAAACATTACTGCTGTTTAATGACCAGTCTTGTTTATTTATATCATTATAATATTCATTTCAAACATATAAAGAAACGGACCAGAAATATATAATGTGATTGAAGAAGAGCTAAGAAAGTGGGATTATAATATTCAGTGAAATATTCCATAATTTCACTTTCAAAAGAAGCAAGATACATAATATAGCCAGCTCCCTCCAAGTACAAGTATGTTTCAATTAACATGTTAAAGTTCAAGATTATTTCATCCTATACTTTAACAAAGAATATAATTATAATGAAACATAAATCGGACAAAAATTCGCAAACAATCATGTTCCTACTGTTAAGTTGGGAAATAGAACATGAAACTGTCATTCTCGTTCAGATAGAGTAAACCCAAGTGTCGATTTTATAGTAGTGGGATGAATTCGGGCTGCGTTCCATGTGAGTTCGGAATTGTCGGTTTTATGTCGGGGTCCATTCAAATATTAACGGGGTCGTATCGGTCTTGATTCGGCCGAGTGCAAACCGAATTCACGCGATGAATAGAAGACTGAATGATTTTGGTGTGACTGCTAGCCCCAGTTCGGTCTCTTGTCGGAGCCTGATAAAGCGGAAATTTGTAATTTAGTTCGGTTTGGTGCCGGTCTGGATTCGGTTTTGCGGTGTGACTGGGGTATTAAGTATTGATGAGCGAAATAAAGGCCCCGTCACACAGGACGCGAATGCAGTACGAATGCGGTACGAATGGGTACGAATGTAGAAATTGTGAGCAATCTTCATAATTCGTACACGGTTCTTGTTGGAGTCTCGGTAATTCAGGGCAATTCTCCTCTATCCACAGTTTTGAACTGTTCAAAACATTTGCGATCAACTCAAGATTGATTTGTGATCGCACCACATTCTTAATTCGTGCGTAATGGTGCGTACTGGTGTAAGAGTCGGTAAGAGTGTATACTGATACGTACTGGCATTCTTCCCCTATCGTAGCGATTCTTAGTGGTGGCTGTCTCCTGTCGTGTAGAATGTAGAAATCGTGAGCAATCTTCATAATTCGTACACGGTTCTTGTTGGAGTCTCGCTAATTCAGGGCAATTCTTCTCTATCCACAGTTTTGAACTGTTCAAAACATTTGCGATCAACTCAAGATTGAGTTGTGATCGCACTACATTCTTAATTCGTGCGTAATGGTGCGTACTGGTGTAAGAGTCCGTAAGAGTGTATACTGATACGTACTGGCATTCTTCCCCTATCGTAGCGATTCTTAGTGGTGGCTGTCTCCTGTCGTTCGCGCTAGGTATCCGTAGAAAGGACTGTTGATAGTCCTAGAAAGGACTGTTGGTAGTCCTATAAAGGACTGTTGGGATAGTCCTGAAAAGACTGTTGGTATTCTTGGACTAGGACTACCAACAGTTCTTTTTAGAACTCTCCTAGAAAGAATACCAACAGTTCTTTTCAGAACTACACCAACAGTCCTTTCTAGGACTACCATAGTCCTTTTCAGGGCTTACCAATCCACCCATCTCACATGGTGTACCCGTAAACCACACGTATTATATACACCACCATGGAAACCGATACTTACAAGAAACATTTTTCCTTCTGTTTTTTAAGTTAGGCAAATTATTGCTAATTATTGCCCCCCCGTCTTTGCCCCCTCCATCTAGAAATACAATTAACACTAATTGGTTCCTACCCCTTGATGGATCGAAACTGGCTACGCCAGTGATGAAATTTATGGAGGGAGTGATTTCCATCTAATATCAAAATCTCGAAATCCACACACACCCAGACAACGTTCACGTAACTTAGACTGACCCCCCCCCCCCCCCGGCCTGCTCCATGGTAACCCCCCCCCCCCCCCAAAAAAAAAAAAAAAAAAAAAAAAAAAATTCTCCTCTATACAGTTATTTGCATGTGGGTAGAATATGTTACATTTTTCTCTGAGCTCTCTTTATGCAAAATCTCGGAGAAAGATAGACGAATTAATGGGGGTGAGGATGTGGAAGGGGATACTTTTCCAGGACTTGATATTATCATTGGTTAGCCATGGTAATCCATAATACTTTATCCATATTTAAAGACAAAATTAAGCAGATCATTCTTGTACTTAGTATTGGCATAGACAGTTGACACAAATAATTTACAGATTAACCAAAAGAGCTAGTTACGTTTAGCTTGTTTTAATACAAGCTAAACTTTATAGAGCAACGATGACCCAAATTAGATTATTATCATATGGCAGAAATCATTAAAATCTGACGTACATTTATGATCTAAAATCGTTCTAAAAAGTGTAAATTCAACAACTCCAACACTGCTCAACTTTGGACGTAAATTATATAAGTAATTGTAGAGTCAATCTATTATCACTGAATCTTGATCTCACCTTATAGACCGTGGGCCGAGGCATGCAAAGGGGCTTAGTTTTTGAGTTCCGTAGTCCAGTTCTGGAAAGTACTTTATTTTGTCCTAGACATGTTCCAAATATGTATATAAACCCCAAATGCAATGTTCCCATTTGCAAACTTTGGGCGTTAAGGAATAACGGCTAAAAACAAAGAAATAGTTAAAATTGGTTGCTAGGGGCATATTTCTCCCTAGCAACGGTGATCTATGTCCCACTTTAGAACCAAATTTTGTTGTAGGTATGTCCAATAAGGTATTTGAAGCAGAAAGCAATGTTCTCATTATTGAAAATTTAGCGATTGACTGGTAAACGGCTAAAAACAAAGAAATAGTTAGATTTGGTTGCTATGGAAAAGTTGCTCCTTAGCAACGTTGACAAATGTTCATTTAAATATACAATTTTCTCTGTTTTAGATGTAAATGAAGGCAAAATGTAATCTTCCCTCTTTAAAAAAATCAATATTTTTGATTGACAGCTGAACTTTGGTTGCTAGGGACATATCTCTCCATAGCAACGGTAAAATATGTACCTATAAATTTCCTTTAAATACCCTAAATTGTTTATATTTGTTATGCAGAGAATAACTGACACCCATCAAACCATACAAACATACATTAACCACCTACCATGCCTTCTCCCACTGGGGGGGGGGGGGGCACTAGAGACCCCCCCCCCCCCCCCCCCCCCCACTAAAAAGAAAATTGCAAAAGCATAAAATAACTATTATTTGATAAATTATACTCATTGTGGTGTGAGATGGATTGTGATGGGAGGGGTGGTGTTCAACTCCTTAATTGCTCCCCCCCCCCCCCCCCCCTCGTCCTACCCAATCCGGGTGCGACCCATTCTTGTTGTCAGTAATGCGGAAATTTCACTAATATGAACATTGTTGTCTTTCGCAATGCTTATCAAACACAAGTTTTGTATTAACAAGAAATGGTTCAAGTCTGCTACATTTCAAAAAGAAAAGTTGCATTCTCATGTCCTAAATTTTTGCTATGCATACACATGGTCTGATTCCATTAAATTGTTGTTAAAATAATACAGTTCGAAATTACATGTATGTGTACACATACACAGTACAACTATACACTTAAAACAGTGTACAATTTGGTACATGTCGCCCAAAAAATGTTCCTTAGTTGATTCCTTAGTTTCTTAGTTAAAGTTACGTGGATGTTATTGATAGAAATTTGGACAATTAATGGATGCCATTTTATTGAATTAGAAGTATACATCGTAGCATAGGCGTACCCCCCCCCCCCCCCCCTTGACCAAAAAATGACTGTTTTGGGGGTTTGAACCTCCCCCCCCCCCCCCCCCCCCTCTCCATTTCAAATTTTAACTGGTCTTGAGACCAAATTTTAGCGGTCTCGACCGTCATTTGTTATGGTCTCGGCCTCGTAAAGTGTGAAAAACCGTGGTCTCGGCCTCGAAAATGTCGAAAAACAGTGGCCTTGTCATTGAAAATGTCGATAAACCGTGGTCTCGGCCTCGAAAATATTTGGTCTTGGCTTCAAACATTTTCTACGACTACCCCCCCCCCCCCCTTTAAACAAATCCTGGGTACGCCACTGCACCGTAGTTCATAACTGTGTAAAGGCAAAATGTTTCTACTGCCTTTTTTCGTTTAAATGTTACATTCCATTAACCTTGTATTAAGTAATCCACAAAATTCAGTAATGCGGAAATTTCAATAATATGAACATTGTTGTCTTTCACAATGCTTATCAAACACAAGTTTTGTATTAACAAGAAATGGTTCAAGTCTGCTACATTTCAAAAAGACAAGTTGCATTCTCTTGTCCTATTTGCTTATTATGCATACACATGGTCTGATTCCATTAAATTCTTTTAAAGTGATACAATTCGAAATGATTGTGTACATACAAAGTACAACTTTACGGGAATACACTTAAAACGGAGCACAATTTTGTACATAGGAAAACAATTAATATTTTGACTAAATTTACTAATTTTTCACTGTTTCTTGAATCAATTAATTTGCCTTATTAGACAAAACAAATCAAATTAATTTTGTCGATTGGGGCGAAGATTTGTTACCATTCTGTTAGCAACCACTGAAAATGGGACGGAATGCTTTTTGCCACAGTTATTCAGTTAACTTTTTTCCAAGCCCTGCATTCCATTGGTTGCAATTTCCTTACTTTGTTATACTTTTCTTGTGTATTTAATTTGCCGAATAAATAATAATAATAATAATAACAAACAGGCGCACACAAACACACTTGTCAATGAATGTTCTGTGTCAATGTATATTAATGTACTGTTTTGATAATTATAAAGTTAATTGATGTGATATACATGTCTTAAAAACAAGAGTTGTATCTCAATGTGTTGAGAGTCATAATTATGTCTGAAATTATTAGAAAGTGGCAACATTTTGTGAAAAGGTGTTCACTAAACAAACATTTCAATTTGTTTCCAATTTTATGCAATTAGTGATTAAAATGGCATCCATTAATTGTCAACATTTCTATCAATTAAATCCATGTAACTTTAACTAAGGAACTAAGGAATCAACTAAGGAACATAAGTTGGGCGACATGTACCAAATTGTACACTGTATATAGTTGTAATGTGTATGTACACATACATGTAATTTAGAACTGTAGTATTTTAACAACAATTTAATGGAATCAGACCATGTGTATGCATAGCAAATATTTAGGACAAGAGAATGCAACTTGTCTTTTTGAAATGTAGCAGACTTGAACCATTTCTTGTTAATACAGAACTTGTGTTTGATAAGCATTGCGAAAGACAACAATGTTCATATTAGTGAAATTTCCGCATTACTGACAACAAGAATGGGTCGCACCCGGATTGGGTAGGACGAGGGGGGGGGGGGGGCAATTAAGGAGTTGAACACCACCCCTCCCATCACAATCCATCTCACACCACAATGAGTATAATTTATCAAATAATAGTTAATTTATGCTTTTTGTAATTTTCTTTTAAGTTGGGGGGGGGGGGGGGGGGGGGGGGGGTCTCCAGTGCCCCCCCCCCCCCCCCAGTGGGAGAAGGCATGGTAAGTTGTTAAGAGAATGCATGTTTGTATGGTTTGATGGGTGTCAGTGTTTCTCTGCATAACAAATATAAACAATTTAGGGTATTTAAAGGAAATTTATAGGTACATAGTTTACCGTTGCTATGGAGAGATATGTCCCTAGCAACCAAAGTTCAGCTGTCAATCCATAATATTGATTTTCTTTAAAGAGGGAAGATTACATTTTGTCTTCATTTACATCTAAAACAGAGAAAATTGTATATTTAAAGGAACATTTATCAACGTTGCTAAGGAGCAACTTTTCCATAGCAACCAAATCTAACTATTTCTTTGTCTTTAGCCGTTTACCAGTGAATCGCTAAATTTTCAATAATGAGAACATTGCTTTCTGCTTCAAATACCTTATTGGACATACCTACAACAAAATTTGGTTCTAAAGTGGGACATAGATCACCGTTGCTAGGGAGAAGTATGCCCCTAGCAACCGATTTTAACTATTTCTTTGTTTTTAGCCGTTATTCCTTAACGCCCAAAATTTGCAAATGGGAACATTGCATTTGGGGTTTATATACATATTTGGAACATGTCTAGGACAAAATAAAGTACTTTCCAGAACTGGACTACGGAACGAAAGAATTTTGGTCTTCGGCCCATGGCCTATTAGATATAACTTGGACAAATAAAATTATACAAACTTTCAAAGCCTAGCCTAGCTAGGTCCATTGGAAATACGGCATATATATTAATATAGACTACATATAGCCTTATAGGTCCAGGAACAAGGCCTAACATACGAGACGTAATATAACTCCATATTTCAAGTTCAGATTTGTAAATGTAAGTAAACTTTTAATAGTGCTATGGGTGGAGTATCACTTGCCAGACTCTTGAAAACACAAGTCATAATGGCAAAGTTGTCACTCGCGTTTACGAACGTTGCGTTTTGACATCAGCTACATACGCTAGACTAAATCAATTCTTTGAATTCCACTATAGTTATGAAAATTGTATACAACACATCTATGCCTTTACTAATGAAGGATATCTACTTAAAAGTTTTCCTTCCTTCCCAAATTGCCTCTTCTCACAGCAGCAAATGCACAACCGATAACGTAATAAACAGACGAAACGTGTACAAGCTATGCTTACAATACATGGTTCGCGATGAAAATAAATACACGTAAAGTCAATGCATTCCTGATGGAAAAAATGTTGTCGCCTTTCACCTAACATCCATAGCCAAAAGATTACGTCATTTTCTAGCGTTGTGATTGGTTGAGGCTCTCCAGTCGGGCCACAACTCCCATTCTCGATTCAACATGTCAAATCGGGCCCGATTGGCTCCGATTGGATACCGACTGGTAAAATCGGAGTCGTGAGGCATCGCACACAGAGCCGATCCGACTGAAAACCAGTCGGGTCGGGTCGAGTCGGCTCTGTCTGCGCCGGACTTTATTGTTTCTTGAACAATTATACAGAGTGAACACTAAAACCCACAACCATTGATGATGGCAGAAGTTGAGGATGATGAAAACGTGACATTTGCAGTATTACTGGATGCTTACATTATCGCCGGAGCGGAGACGAGCAGCAGCCAGACCCGCCACAACCCAACCACAAAGGGCCAGGAGAGCTGCAGTCAGGCAGTACTGATTGCGACCATGGCTCACAGAGGAGAGGAGAGGAGACAACAGCTTGGCCAGTTCTCCAGCCTCCTAGACACCCAATTGAGGCTGGAAGATCCAGTAGCGTTCCAAAAATGCACAAGGTTAACACCACAGCTATTCGGTGAAGTCTTGCAGAGGGTGGTGTGGCTGCCTCACTTGAGGAGTTTCGTTGTCATTCGATATCATCACACGTTCAAACAGATAGATAAGTTGAATAGAAGTTGAAGTTGAAGTTGAAGTTGAAGAATTAAACAGTTTATTGTGAGTTCGTAGAAAGTGTTTCTTCTTCTTCTTCTGGTGTTCTGCCCAACGCCCCAGAGTAGGGGCCAACCGGGCAGGGTAGTTGCGCAGATCTTGTTGGCGCGGAAGAGAGACAGGTTTACTGGTTGCTTTGCTCGTGTGTTTGAGGTTGAATTGCTTGCCTGAACTTGTTCTTATCTTGTATTGTTGTTACTTATAACGGCAGTGAGTTCCACTCAGGTATGGTCCGGGGTATGAAGGAGTATTTGTAGCAGTTTTTGTTGGCGTTTATCGGAATGAAGCTATTTACTGATGTTTTCCGGAGACTCCTTCGGACCGGACGCAAGACCGTTTGCACTGGCACGGCGAGGCGACCCGCAACTGCTTCGTGGACTGTTGTTAGGCGATTTATTTTGCGTCGCTGTTGTAGCGTTTCGAAATTCAGTTTCTGTTTCATCGAGGTGACACTACTCTTACGACTATAATCCCCACTTACAAAACGCGCTGCCCCTATTTTGGATTGATTCTATTTTATTAATCAAATTTTGTGTGTGTGGATCCCATACAGAGGAGCAATAGTCTAAAATGGGTCTAACTAAGGTCTTGTATGACATTGCTTTAATATGTCTAGTGCAATCATACAAGTTCCTCCCAAAAAACCAAGTGTTATATTTGCCTTAGCACAAATCCTGTCCACATGAGTGTTCCATGTTAGGTCTGATGTTATGTCCACTCCTAGATATGTGTATGTCTTTGTTTCTTGCAAGTCAGTGTTGTTGAGTGTGTATTGGTGTTTATATGGCGTTCTTGCATGAGTAATGCGCAAAACATGACACTTTTGGGCATTGAAGTCCATTTGCCATTGGTTTTGCCATTATGTAAGGGTGTCGAGGTCCCTTTGTATTTTTCCTGCATCGTCTGGGCCTGATACTGTTGAGTATAAGATACAGTCATCTGCGAATAAACGACACTTGGACCTGATGCCCTCCGGTAAGTCGTTTATAAACAACACAAAGTATAGTGGCCCTGTAACTGTACCTTGTGGCACACTAGAGTCAACTTTGACCCATTCAGATTGTTCCCCTTCAACGACTACCCGTTGTTTACGTTTTATCAAAAATTCTTCAATCCATCTATGTATTTTCCCCCTTATACCATTATTCCACAACTTCAATAACAATCTTTTTTGAGGCACTTTATCAAATGCCTTTTGAAAGTCCATAATAATCACATCGACCTGTTGTCTCTGGTCAACTTCCAGGGCTATATCATGTATGGTAGAAATCAATTGTGTTTCACGTGAGTGTTGTTTTCTAAATCCACGTTGCTGTTCACATATGATTTTGTGTGTATCCAAATGGTGCATTATGTTTGTGTGAAGTATGTGTTCCATAACTTTACTACAAACAGAAGTGAGGTTTACGGACCGATAATTTGCCGGGTCTGATTTGTCTCCCTTTTTTTAATACAGGGGTTATGTTGGCGCATAGCCAGTCGTCTGGTATTACACCCGAGTCCAGCGACAGTTGAAATATGACCGTCAGTGCACCCCCAATCTCGTCTGCCATTGCATGCAAGACCCATGGTGAAATCTCGTCTGGGCCTGCAGCTTTGTGTGGGTTTAGATCATTAAGGAGTTTGATTACACCTTCCTCATTCACCACAATGTCTGGCATGGATGGGATGCCACCCTCTTTGAGTGGGGGTATGTCTTCCATTCTCTCTTGTGTAAACTGATTTTGGTATTGCGTATTCAATAATTCCGCCTTTTGTTTACTGTCCGTTATCAATTCACCCGTACTTTTATCTTTTAATGCAGGGATGCCAGTTGCGTCTTTCTTAAGAGTTTTAATAACACCCCAGAACTGCTTGGCTGTATCGAGACACTTTTCTTGGACATATTTACGATATGATTTCCTTGTCAATTTTTACGTTCTTCCTAAGTTCTTTGAACTTATCCCAATCCACTGAGTTTTCACTATTCATTACTGTATTGTATGCTCTTTGTTTCCTTTTGTGTAGGCGTTTCACTGCCCGATTTATCCATGGAGTACTATTTGTTTTGCTCACTACTTTAGAGGGTATGTGAGCATTTATAATCTTACAAAGTCTTTGTTTCAATTCCTTCCACAATTCATTCACATTTGTTTTACTCAAGTCCTTTGCCTTGAGGTCAGAGCTTATCTTGGTCGCTTCTGACTTCAATTGTGGGATGTCAGCTTTAGTATACAAATATACCTTTCTTGGTTTTTGTTTCACTACAGCTGGTTTAGTGTTCACCAGCCGTGGGAATACCATCGCTATCACTCACGACTGGTATTATAGTTGATCGAACAACTAGTGTAGGATTCTTTATAAAAAGTAAATCCAAGATGTTGTCCCCACGAGTTGGTTTTTCAACCACTTGCTCTAGTCTATAGTCATTTGATATGTCAATCAAATCTCGACACATTGTTGCCTCTCGTGCCCTCGTTTTGACTGATTGCGTTTTCCAACAAATGTCACCCAAATTGAAATCTCTCCCGAGCCAAATATTACTAAGGTTCTCCATCCTTACTTTGTCCAAGGATTCTCTGAGAGTGGACAAATACTCTCTGTCTGTATTCGGAGGTCTATAAAAGGATCCCACCTATACAGGCTTCGCCCCTTGGGTCTTAATTTCAATCCATATACTCTCATTTCCTGTATCTAAATCATGCCTTTGAGTGCATACCATATTACTCTTCACGGCAAGCAATACTCCACCATATGCTTTCCCGTTTGCATTGACTTTTCTGTCCTTCCTAAATACTGTGAAGTTATTTGGGAATACTTCACTACTACTCACCGATTCATCTAGCCATGTTTCGGTCCCAATAATTACATCAGGATTATCCACTTCAAGACATGTTTGTATTTCGGCCGTTTTTCCCCTAATACTCTGAAAGTTAATGACCAAAACCTTTAATGGTGTATAAACCTCTCCTCGTTTCTGATTCCTCTTATTTGTTTGCTTATATTGTGGTGAGGATGTTGCGAGAGGTGGTCTCAGGGGTGGACCCCCCTCATTCAATGAGCAATCAATATCAGACCCACTACTAGAACTAGAAGCAACAGTAGGGCCACCCCCTCCATCTCCTCTAGCGCCATCCAAGCTATTCAAATGCACTCCGCTCTGAGAACAAACTCGAGGCAAAGTTGGAAAGGCCGCAGTTGAAGCATGTCCAAGATAGACTGCTACAACTTGCCAGCGCGTCGTAGCAAGCAGTGTTCATGCCCATGCATTCCGTGTGATACCATTGATCACATCTGTCACAACACACAGCTCTTTCGCCCCATAGGCATGCTGCTTTGCATACGTTGCATGGAAATTTGGGTTCGGATGTGTTTATGTCAGCCTGTACAGGGCCGGTTGGTCCTGGACCTGGGTTTGGTTGGCAATCACCTGCCTGTAATACCAACAAGCACAAGTACAGACCAGCCATTTTGTTTGGTCTGCGGCTTATATAATGTGTCATGCGTGTCCTCACAAATGAGGGCCGGGTAGTACATGTTTTGGAAATCTGGGTAGTATTGTATGTTCATGTGGCCAGGTATGGGACTAATCAAATTCGAATTATTTTCAACATTCACCAAATCAACTGGGCTCTTGTATCGTACACCCATCACTAACCATACAATCACAAATAACGACAAAGTACTTACAGTAATTGTAGCTCTACACATGGTGAAACAGAAACGGAAAACAAATGACGCGCGCAGAAAAATAAATACCACTTGCAGTGCGGGTCACCACGGTCGAACCAGTGCTACTAAGCCATCACGCCCGGCCGTCCAGAGTATGACTACTCGAACATGGTGCTACGTTTTATGCTACGGTGGTGAATATATAATGCGGCTTGGCGAAAAAGTTGAGTGAGAAAATCGTCTAAAATCTCTCGAATCCTCAGCAACCGGACAATAACAAGCAATTCGAATGTTAAATCATAGAGTAAACTATACAATAAACTAAATATCAATGAGCAAAGCTGGCCCAAAAGTAATAAATTAAGGGGTAAGAGAGACGGCAGTTCCGTGATCTTCAAAAGAACGTCTCTCTCTCTCCCGCGCATGCGCAAGCGTGTGAGGTACATAGATATAAGCTGCGTTCACACAATAAAAGCCAATCTTGTGGTTATCTTGTAGTTTGCAATTTTAGAGGTATCTTGTGGTTATCTTGTGGTTTGCGCTCGTTTGAACACGCAAAACTCGTGGTTATCTTGTGGTTTCCAAACCACAAGATAACCACGATATATACGATATACAGAATGAGCGCGCGATGAGCGCGCGACTGCGCGCAGTCTATTTTTTTACCGTCTGAACACAATCAGCTTCGAGACTCGTAGTTTGGGTTGACCTCATGACCGAGATATGCTTCCGGTGTGAAAACAAGTCAAGTGAGTGCGCGTGACTTCAAATGAGAAAGGCGCGCACACTACTTCCGGTTTGAATTCTTAAGAATTGCAACTCTCGAGAATTGGCATCGTTTGAACACACATTTTTCAATTCTTAAGAGTTGCAATTCTTAAGAATTGCAACTCTTAAGAATTGGCTTTCATCGTGTGAATACGGCTATAGATGACAATCTATAACAGAATAGATAAAACAAACGAAAACATAATCAATACTTTGCATTCATGGCATTACGGTATATAGATTAACAGATCAATATTCTACAAATGATTAAACATGAAATCAGATAATTTATATGCAGTTATAATAACACTATATAAAGCTTTAGAAGGCATGCACAACAATTAAATGCAATTAATGTAATACAACTTATTATTTTGGCTCCTATAGCTGAACTTGAATGTATAAACTTGCGATCGGTCTTTACAACGTGTCTTTAACTTTACGTTATTTCGTCTTCTAATATTTTCAGCAACGAACGTTGAGGGCGTAAACACTTACGTGTTGCCTCGAGGAAAGTCAACTCGTATTATTTGTTGTGACCACTTGAAGGGCGCCCCGGTTGCGAATTTGCGTTTCCCAAACCATTCAGCAACTCCTTCATTTGTCCTTGTGAATTAGCGACTTGGTCAGAGACCACGCATACCCGAAATTTCCGACTTGTATAATTTCGAACATTTAGTCGAGTGCCGAACGAAATAGCAAATACAAAAATTATTGGACCAAGGTCGGGGGTCGGATTCGAACCAGTAGACCGCGGGCCGAGGTCCATTATCGTTTCATCTCGTGCTTCAAATCTTGTATCTAGCTAGTTTTTTGTCGACTTGTGTAAAAATAGTATTGAAATCATACCTGAAACTCGTCAAGAATAAAACCTGCACATTTTCTGAAAATATGGAAAAAACCAAAAAAAAATTGCCAATATTTGTCAGTTTCGACGGTAAGAATGACCAATCACAGTACGTTGCTCATAACGTGATTTGTGGACTGACCAATCACGCTCTTTGTTACATCATGCGCTAATATGTAAACAAACCCAAACAACAATCACTGGCTGCTACTATTGCGTTCGAGTCGAGTGCGACGGAAAGTTTCGAGGCAAGTAAATCCGACTTCTGTCCCATACATGTCATCGACACTCTAAACAAGTGTATACCTATATCTAGTGATAAAAACTATGAAAAGTGCAAGGAGTGTGCAGCTAAATTGATAACTTTGGAAAAGAGGTTGGAAAGTGAGGTTGCAGCGATGTACATTACACGGAAGTGAATGTGTGGGACAAGTCATTCATGGCTATACTGAACACGAATCTCCAGGGTCCAGATTGAAGAAGGCAGATTAACCCGAAGAAGAAGAAGATGACTGTAACTCTAAGACATCCGGAACTGGCTGGTAAGTTCCCGTTATAATATGAACATAACTAGCTCTACGACTTCATCAAATGAAACTTGAAAAGTATTCCCATTTTCCCGAAATAAAATTGCACTCGAACAAAACATGAAAAAGGAGAACTTCCTTGAACCTTGAACCTTGAAGAGATAATCCCTATAGCAGCTCACTGGGGAAGCTAAACTGGGATGACTAGTGATGTGACGTCAATGGCCGACGTGAAAAGTGAGGGTATTTACAGTGTAGGTGAATGTCCATTATATACAATAAGAAATGGAGTGTTTAAGTGCAAGTAAAAACCAAGCTCTGATCTACAGCATCCTGGATCCCACCGGAGGCTGCATGCATCTAAGAGCTGGTAGGGCAGCCTTCTGGAAAGCAGTCACAGATGTTGAGTTGACTGCTATGCTTGGTAGTTGATTCCAGATTCGAATGGGTCGTGGGTAGAAGGAGAATTTGTAGGGGTCTATTGTGGCTTGTGGTATTGAGTATTTGAGGTTGTGGTCGTTTCTCCCAAAGTACGAGGCTGGTTCGATGAGGACTGGAGGTGAGATGCTGACAAGTGCATGGTGACTTTTGAACAGCACGGTAGTCTGTGCAAGGATCCGGCGTGTGTGCAGGAGGTCCCAATCAAGTGCAGTTACAAGTGCAGAGGCTGATGTGCTCCTCCTGTAGTCTTGATGCACAAAGCGGGCTGCTGCTCTCTGCACTCGCTCTATCCCTTGAATTGAAGTGGAGTTGTACGGGTTCCAGGCTTCGGAGCCATACTCAAGTTGCGGGCGTACAAGGGCCAGGTATGCCCTGTTCTTCACTTCTTTCGAGCATGGGGACAGTGTTCGCCGCAGCAGTCCTAGGGTTCTGTTGGCCTTGTGCAAGATGGTCTGGCAGTGAGAAGCCCAACGAAGGTCCTTTGAAACAGTAACTCCTAGGTACTTGTATTGTTCTACCCTTAGGATGGTCTCATTGTGCAGGTAGTACTCATGGATGCTAGGCTTGTGCTTCCTGGAGATGGTGAGGCTAGCACATTTCCTAATTCTAATCCCTAGTGAAATTTGTGATTTCGAGCTCGATGTTAGTGTTGGTAATCTCAAGATCACGAACCAAATGACAACATCACAAATTACTGAAAATCCTTGGATATGATTGATATATATTCTATTTTGGTTTGACAGTATGATTAACAATTTTATGTCCTACCTGTTGAAATTTAAATGCCTTTTCTCACTGATTTCACTTTTGTTTACTAACCTTTTCGCGTAAAAATTGTGAGAGGATCACATAAAGGCATGACGTCCAATCGGTGTTGAGCTATCCATGACATGATTAAGGTGAACATTATCATCTTTCTATTATTACCATCGGTGTTGGAGCTCGGTTCAGTAGCTTGATCCACGTTCTCAACACCAACACCGACTTCAACTATCTACCTGAAATCACCTAATGTCTAAATGACTAGTAATAGATTTTCATATTTAGAATGACTTTGATGAAATTGGTTTTAATTTTCTTTTATCCCTTCTCCTTGATAAAACCCACAGATGCTGAGAAGACACAGCTATTTACCGAATAGCCCCAAGAAGAGCCAGCAAGACTTGATCAGCAATTCAAGATCCACCACATCTTCCTCGCTCGTGACAGCCCTTGGGTGGGACCGTCCTATCAGGACCATTTACAAAACATTGTAGATGTGGGTGGGACCGACTACACGTCCGGTGACTCCTTGCACAGTGCACACTCTTTTACAAGATCCATCATCAGCTAGGCCAGGCCACATGCCTTTCCCACCAGAAGTCCGCCAAGCCAACTGTTATTCAAGACACGATCACAACCTGAAGTTCACCGTTCCATTATCTACTATTGACAAGGTGTCATTTTTGTATCCACGGACCATACGAGTCTGGAACCATCTCTCTGGGCCGGTCATCAAAATAACAGGACTGACTACCTTTCAAATGGCTGCATTACCCACCATTAGAGAAGTGCAGTCTCCCGTGGGCTCCCACATTGTTTAAATGTCACTATACTTGATTTTTTGCTTGCACATTCACTCTTGCATCTTTATTGTACAAATGTGCAAAGTGAAAATTGTATTATGGCACCTCCTGATGACACACCAGCACATCATCCAAGTATAGCTTTGCAGCTGCATCAAGGGATTACCTCATCAAGTATCAAGTAAGTGTCAGCAAGTGAGGATTCCCCTGTACCAAAGAGACTGCTTTGGTCAAGTTTTTCACACGGACATCAACCCTCTACCAGCCATGACTAATAAACTGAATATATTGCCAGTGCATTGCATTATCTGCAATG
Source organism: Echinarachnius parma (assembly GCA_037951105.1). Classification (NCBI taxonomy): domain Eukaryota; kingdom Metazoa; phylum Echinodermata; class Echinoidea; order Clypeasteroida; family Echinarachniidae; genus Echinarachnius; species Echinarachnius parma. The sequence continues at coordinate 30,296 of JBAMJV010010003.1, forward strand.
GAGCTAAGTATATCCTTAAAAAGTCTACTGGTAAACAAACATTTTAAGATGGATGGTTCACCTATAGTCCTTTAGGCAGATATTAATCTATGGTTACCATGTTCCACCCATGTGTAAATGGGTACCATTCTAGCCAGAGTGCTACATGTAGGTAAAAGAAGTGTCATAAAGTTTAACATAATTTATGCTTACCGTATTAACATGAACCAATATTTTGTTTTGACAAATCTGATTCTGATACATTTTGACTAATTTTAATTTCCATGACCAAGTAATTTGATTTGTTAAAGTTTATTTATCTATCTATTTATTTTGTTGTTGTTATAACATGACACTTGTAAGTTGTTTTCTATCATACCTGTAATATTTTACCCAAAATAATGGGAAGAAAATAGATGTTGGAAGATTGAGGTTCCTTGACTTGTATTCACTGCTTAAGAATAGATACACTGTACCAGTGTATGTATATATTTGGACTGGGAATGTACTCTTGTGCATTTAGTATTTTGTTCCATTATGACAAGTATATAAATTATGTAAGATGAATAGGTTACACATTTTAATGATCATGATTCTATTCATACATAAGCTTATGTTTTATGGTGTACAATGTGGTTATTTATCAATTTGTGCAAGTAATCTTTCTTCCATGTCTGCCTTCTTTTAACTACTGTATATATATAGTATTTTGCTGTTAAGATTAACATTAACACACTAGTATACAATGTATAGAAGCTGTTTTAAATATTTGCACTCTGTAGTGAGTTAAGAAACGGACTAGTGAAAGCATGAATTGTTTTATGAATAGGTTTGCTTCAGCTCAGGAAGAATTGTGATGTACATGTAAAACGTTTCCATAAATGCTCATATTATTTGTTTTGTTTTATTTGCCTTACAAACTAATGAAATTAAGACAAATATTATGTTTGTCTATGTTATGTTTAAAAACAAAGAAAACAAATCATCAGAGGCAAGTAATAGGGAAGTTGATTGTATGTCTGGTTTACATGCTTTGTATGAATCAATGAAACAGTACAACATGATATTAGATATTTGAATATTTGTTGTATGAATTATGATAATTTTGTATTGCTAACTGGGGAAACCTCTTTATAACAAGGTAGTCGGGACTATCGATTTTATCTCGTTATAACCGGAATCTCGCTATAACCGAGATTCTTTTCAATAGCCAGAAAATGTTACCTCATTTATAAGAATGTTTGTTCGTTATGCGTCTACTTAATCTATGCATTACTTCTACTGTTTTGTATTTTGCCCAATTACCAGAATTTCCAGTGATTTTCATTTCATTGAGATAGATAAAATAAGATCATAAAGATTTTACTAAATATGGAAAATTTGACTTATCTCATTTTTTTTACAACTGTTCTTATCGTGCTCTAATATCAATTAATTTGGTGTGATAAATAAGTGCATTGTCTGGACTGGATTGTTTGTATCTTTGACATCTTTGTGTACATGTATGTTTTGGTGTGGGTGTGTGTGTGTGTGTAATAGAGAAAGATAGATATGATAAGAGAGATAAGTTGTCGGTGTATACATGGGTTTTGTTTGTATTGTTTATTTATTGTATTATTATTTCAATTATTATTATATATATTGCCAATGGGATGCTGAAGGATGATTTGAGTTGGGGAGTGTGCTGAATCGAATACCATTAGTCCTGATGCAAAAAAAAAAGCAAAATAAAATGTTTAACAAATGTATATAAATAAATAAATACCAGTCTACCAAATTTCACAATCTCTCCATCTACCCTCTATTTCTCTCCTTTATTTATTTCCTCAAAGGAAAAGTCCACCCTGAAAATAAGTTGGTTTTAATAGAAGCAGAAAATGTTTCATCATGGAAAATTAATAAATTATAAAAAAAATAGGCAATATATTTACAAGAAGAAATTTTTCACTGTCACGTTCCTCTCTTTAGTTATGCCATTATTACTAACTTAGATTTAGGGTGGACTTTCCCTTTAGATAAAGACAAATATATTACAATCCATTCCAAGACAGACAGTAACTAGGAGAATAGCTTTTTCCCGGGGTAAAATTAAACTAGATTCGTGCTGAGGGCGATTGCATTATGCCTCCATGCCACCTTTGTAGCCGACCAGTGCCCCGCAGCTCAGGCGACACTAGCCTGATGATCTTCGTTAGCCGAAGTGCTAGTGCCGTATCGGTCTCTTTTCGTTAAATTATTTATCAACTTCTGATGTATTTTTGGTAAATTTTCGAGGTGGTACTCATTCCTTATCTATTTCGGAATTAATTCCTCTAAATGAATTAATTTACTGTGAGTTTAGTTTCCATGTAAACAACAAAATCCAGATAAAGTACGTGTCATTACATCGCATCAAAACAAACTTTTCGCACAACGATAAAACAAGCGATCTGATTGGCCCTAGCTTATGGGACACTGTTACGTTCTAATGAGAGATACACTGGGATTGGATTATTTTTCAGAGAGTGTTACAAAACAAAATTCCAAGTTTTTTCTACTTTTTGAAAAAATGCGCACTTTTTGAGATATTTCGGATTGCTTGATTGGTGTTGGTTTTTAAGGATATATATACCCTAACACTAACCCTTACCCTAACCCTAATGTTGGTGGCTATAGGTCAGATTTAGTGGCTATAGGTCAGATTTAGTGGCTATAGGTCAGATTTAGTGGCTATAGGTCAGATTTAGTGGATATAAGTCATATTTAGTGGCTATAAGTCTATTTATAACTCGAATTGAATACGCGCGCTTTGTCTCCATTCAAGTCGCCCGATTCCAATTAAACGGGCATATCTAATGCGTTAGTGCCATAGCTGAATGGTTTGGGAATCACAAACTCGCGCCCCGGTTGGCAGTAACGTTTTCCCGTAGATTGTAGATTTGATACACAAACCAGAAGCCCGATTTTTTACAGATTGACACTGAATATATAATTTTGTTGGACATTTCATCAATATGTGAAATGTAACCAAAATTGGTCATTCCAATTAATTTTTAAATAAAATAAGTTACACCGGCATTCCAAAGTTATTACACATATTTGGCATTCCAACTGTCTGTACAAATCACAATAGTGACTGAGCCTTGTTCTTGCGTTTAATATAGCAGACAACAACATACACTGTACAGAACGGCGGAATCCAACTTTCACAAAATAGTAAGTCGATTTTATTTTAAAATGCTGTAAAATACCATATTTTGTAGATTGTGTCTAAAAGTAATTAACGTTACTGCCGTTAGACGTTAGTGTAATTGTATCTTGTCATCATGTCGACCGTTTGATTGAAATAATATCTGAAACTAGTTTGTGAGTTCATTTTCATTATTAATTTATTGGAAGTGGAACTGGTCTGGGCCTGGCTGGAATAGATCGACAAATCTTTTGTTTTTGTGGCATCTTTTAACATTTAATTTCAGTCTCTTACTGTCGGCCATTCTAACTGAAATAACCAGTAAAATAGGCAATGAAAACGATTCGTTTTGTCGATCTAACTCTAAGACTGGACATGAATAATGGATGGCAACAAAGACCAAGTCCAAGTACTGAACTTCTAAAAGTCGGTAACTTCACCGGCTTTGCCGGTGGGCTATAACTAGAAGTGAGCCACGCCGGTCATGTCGGCAGGCGAAGCTAGGTTTAGTCGTCCCTCTCTCATCCTCGGCTTCTCTGGCCGTCTCGACGATCTGGACTAGTACTAATACTGAGTAATAGTAGATAGTATACTCGGCCTTAAAACGATGGTTTGCTATCTACCTTAGATAATCCAAGAACCGGTAATGTTTAATCACAAAAGTCATTAGATTTAGAGAGATCAGTTGATTTGTCCTAGCACCTTTCAATGATTCATTTATCATTAATCATTGATTTTTATTGTGGTACCGACTCCTGCCTGGTAAATTTAATTACATTTAATTTAATTAAAAACAAGTCAGAAAAGATTCCGAGAGTGAGAGACTGAGCCTGGGCCTGGCTAATTGTTTTCTTCCATCCACGGCACTAACGTTCAATTTGTCCTGCGAAACACATGCAAGCCCCAGACTGGAAAACATTATTAATTCACATTTTTATCTGGTGTTCTTTTTTCAATCCCTGACCCTGATTGCACGTTTATCGTTTGTAGCCCATTCTAAATCATTGATGACAAAATGATGGACCAAGAAATGCCTAATAATAAACTGCTTATCAAGGATTTTTTTTATTTTTACGTTTACTTAACTGGCTCTTTAATGACAAGTAAATATAGTACCTAATCATCAGTTTAAACCCTAAAAGTCAATAAATTAATTTTGCATTTTTTAACTGAGAATTTACAGGAGCTCGTTTGTCATTTCACTGTTTTCAGGGGCTAATTACTAATTTGCACTCTCTGAACAGATGTATTTTTTTTACTATTTTGGTCTAGTATGTTCACTAAACATCAGGTGTTCCCAACAATATATTTTGAACATGTTAGTGAAATTAAGTGAATATTGTTCTTATGAATGTTATATTTGTTTTCATCTCATAGCAATATTTTGAGGATGTGGCTCAACAAGGACTGGCGACCGATGATAGGCTGGTGTTACCAGGTGGTACTTCAGGATTGCTTATCTGCCGGTTCTCTACTCGCTATGCCACAGCTAGTCAGCTATCCACAGGTATTATTTCTACTATAATTTAATCATCCCACTCATGTATTTGCATGATTCTTTTTTTCAGAGGTTAGCTTTTTTCCCGTTATCTATATTATAATAAGAGGACGGGGGTTGGTGTCCGTATGTTGCTAACCATCACAGTAGTTTTCGCGTATATTTTTATCTGGGCGATGGATCGGACGTTTGTACACAAGCTGTGCGATATCCTTTTTAACTATATTTCGCGATATATCAGAAAATTTCGCTGTTCCACTATAAAACGGGAGGGACGGGATCTGTTTTGCATTGGTATATAGTACTGCGTACAGACATGCTGGGTACAGCCAGGTTCTGTGGCGGATTATACATCGCATTGATGTCTTACATGCTCAGACAATCTACAGTAACGCTACATTCCAAAAGCGAAAGCGACCGTCGGGAGGGGAATTTGCATAGACTATATACAGAGAAGCGGAATATTGTAGGTCCGGCATCTGTGGCATTGTCAACGCACAATCTACTACATTGTACACACATTCGTGTGATTGTACATGTCCGTATATGCATGACTGAATTTGATCGGTGATTTTTGTTCACATTTTCAACACGATATTCGCAAAATTGGCAAAAAATTGGCAAAACAGGGTATACGGCTACCAAAATAGGTTTCTCTCTGTCACTGGTTTAATTTTCTGAATAAAGGCTAATTGTAAATGTTTACTCGAAGTGCATACTTTGTTGTACTCAAGTATAAAAAATGTGTGCTTTTTGTAAATAATGTGTAAACAAGAAGAGCAAGGAATTAGGGTTATTGATCTACTTGACAACGATTTAATTAATACTGTTTATTGTTTGACATGTGATCGCTGGCAGCATACCTAGGGTTTTTACAAGGGGGGGGGGGGGGGGGGGGGGGCGTAGAGGGGTTATTGCGTCAACCAAAATTTTCCAGGGGCTGGGTGTCGGCCAAGTATTTCGAGGGGGGTGTCGGTCAAGTAATTCGAGGGGGTGTCTGTCAAGTATTTCGAGGGGGGTGTCGGTGAAGAATGTTCGAGGGTGGTGTCGGTCAAATATTTCGTAGGGGCGGGGAGGGGGCGGTGAAGAATTTTCGAGGGGGGTGTCGATGACAATTTTTTCAAGAGGGGGTACCGGTTAAGACTCTTTCAAAGGGGGGGAGGGATGTTGGTGAAGAATCTCGAAGGGGGGTGGGGGATTTTTCGAGAGGGGTGTCAGTGAAGATTTTTTTGGAGAGGGGGTACCAGTGAAGATTCTTTCGGTGTCGCTGAAAAATTTGTGAGGGGAGTGGGTGTCCATGAATATTTTTTGAGGGGGGGGGGGTGGTTATTTCCTCAACCAACATTTTTGAGGGGTCGGGTGTCGGTCAAGTATTTCGAGTGGGGAGGGGGGGGGGGCTGTCGGTGAAGAATTTTCGAGGGAGAGTGTCGGTGAAGAATTTGTAATGGGGGTGGGTGTCCGTGAATATTTTTTGAGGGGGATTTGAACCACAACCTCCCCCCCCCCCCCCCACCCGGGTACCCATATGCCTGTGAATATGAGATTGAATCAGCACCGGGGGGGGGGGGGGTGTCGGTGAAGAATCTTGAAAGGGGGGGGCTGTCTGTGAAGATTTTTCGAGGGGGGGGGGTTGTCGGTGAAGAATTTTCTAAAGGGGTGTAAGTAAAGATTTTTTCGAGAAGGGGTAACAGTGAAGATTCATAAGAAGGGGGGTGGTGGGGGTGTAGGAGAAGATTTTTCGAGGGGTGGGGGGGGTTGTCGGTGAATATTTTTCGACGCGAGGGGGGTGTCCATGAAGATTTTCTCGAGAGGGGGTACTGGTGAAGATTCTTTCAAAAGGGGGCGGGGGTGTCGGTGAAGAATTTGTGAGGGGGTTCATGGTGTCCGTGAATATGTTTTTTAGGGGGGGGGGAACCCCAAAACAGCCCTTTTTCATCAAAGTGGAATTTGAACCGCCCCCCCCCCTCCCCCGTGTACACATATGCCTGTGAATATGAGATTGTATTTTTAATTATACACTTATTAAATGATATCATAACCATATGCCTGTGAATATGAGATTGAATCAGCACCGGGGGGGGGGGGGGGGGGTGTCGGTGAAGAATCTTGAAAGGGGGGGGCTGTCTGTGAAGATTTTTCGAGGGGGGGGGGGTTGTCGGTGAAGAATTATCTAAGGGGGTGTAAGTAAAGATTTTTCGAGAGGGGGTAACAGTGAAGATTCTTTAGAAGGGGGGTTGTGGGGGTGTAGGAGAAGATTTTTCGAGGGGTGGGGGGGGTTGTCGGTGAATATTTTTCGACGCGAGGGGGGTGTCGATGAAGATTTTCTCGAGAGGGGGTACTGGTGAAGATTCTTTCTAAAGGGGGCGGGGGTGTCGGTGAAGAATTTGTGAGGGGGGTTCATGGTGTCCGTGAATATGTTTTTTAGGGGGGGGGGGGAACCCCAAAACAGCCCTTTTTCATCAAAGTGGAATTTGAACCGCCCCCCCCCCTCCCCCCGTGTACGCATATGCCTGTGAATATTAGATTGTATTTTTAATTATACACTTATTAAATCATATCATAACCATATGCCTGTGAATATGAGATTGAATCAGCACCGGGGTGGGGGGGGGATGTCGGTGAAGAATCTTGAAAGGGGGGGGCTGTCTGTGAAGATTTTTCGAGGGGGGGGGGGTTGTCGGTGAAGAATTATCTAAGGGGGTGTAAGTAAAGATTTTTTCGAGAGGGGGTAACAGTGAAGATTCTTTAGAAGGGGGGTGGTGGGGGTGTAGGAGAAGATTTTTCGAGGGGGGGGGTTGTCGGTGAATATTTTTCGACGCGAGGGGGGTGTCGATGAAGATTTTCTCGAGAGGGGGTACTGGTGAAGATTCTTTCAAAAGGGGGCGGGGGTGTCGGTGAAGAATTTGTGAGGGGGGTTCATGGTGTCCGTGAATATGTTTTTTAGGGGGGGGGGACCCCAAAACAGCCCTTTTTCATCAAAGTGGAATTTGAACCGCCCCCCCCCCCCTCCTCCCCCCGTGTACGCATATGCCTGTGAATATGAGATTGTATTTTTAATTATACACTTATTAAATCATATCATAACCATATGCCTGTGAATATGAGATTGAATCAGCACCGGGGGGGGGGGGGGGGGGTGTCGGTGAAGAATCTTGAAAGGGGGGGGGGGGCTGTCTGTGAAGATTTTTCGAGGGGGGGGGTTGTCGGTGAAGAATTATCTAAGGGGGTGTAAGTAAAGTTTTTTTCGAGAGGGGGTAACAGTGAAGATTCTTTAGAAGGGGGGTGGTGGGGGTGTAGGAGAAGATTTTTCGAGGGGTGGGGGGGGTTGTCGGTGAATATTTTTCGACGCGAGGGGGGTGTCGATGAAGATTTTCTCGAGAGGGGGTACTGGTGAAGATTCTTTCAAAAGGGGGCGGGGGTGTCGGTGAAGAATTTGTGACGGGGGTTCATGGTGTCCGTGAATATGTTTTTTAGGGGGGGGGGGACCCCAAAACAGCCCTTTTTCATCAAAGTGGAATTTGAACCGCCCCCCCCCCCTTCCCCCGTGTACGCATATGCCTGTGAATATGAGATTGTATTTTTAATTATACACTTATTAAATCATATCATAACCATATGCCTGTGAATATGAAATTGAATCAGCACCGGGGGGGGGGGGGGGGTGTCGGTGAAGAATCTTGAAAGGGGGGGGGCTGTCTGTGAAGATTTTTCGAGGGGGGGGGGTTGTCGGTGAAGAATTATCTAAGGGGGTGTAAGTAAAGATTTTTTCGAGAGGGGGTAACAGTGAAGATTCTTTAGAAGGGGGGTGGTGGGGGTGTAGGAGAAGATTTTTCGAGGGGTGGGGGGGGTTGTCGGTGAATATTTTTCGACGCGAGGGGGGTGTCGATGAAGAGAGGGGGTACTGGTGGAGATTCTTTCAAAAGGGGGCGGGGGTGTCGGTGAAGAATTTGTGAGGGGGGTTCATGGTGTCCGTGAATATGTTTTTTAGGGGGGGGGGGGGGAACCCCAAAACAGCCCTTTTTCATCAAAGTGGAATTTGAACCGCCCCCCCCCCCTCCCCCCGTGTACGCATATGCCTGTGAATATGAGATTGTATTTTTAATTATACACTTATTAAATCATATCATAACCATATGCCTGTAAATATGAGATTGAATCAGCACCGGGGGGGGGGGGGGGGTGTCGGTGAAGAATCTTGAAAGGGGGGGGGGCTGTCTGTGAAGATTTTTCGAGGGCGGGGGGGTTGTCGGTGAAGAATTATCTAAGGGGGTGTAAGTAAAGTTTTTTTCGAGAGGGGGTAACAGTGAAGATTCTTTAGAAGGGGGGTGGTGGGGGTGTAGGAGAAGATTTTTCGAGGGGTGGGGGGGTTGTCGGTGAATATTTTTCGACGCGAGGGGGGTGTCGATGAAGATTTTCTCGAGAGGGGATACTGGTGAAGATTCTTTCAAAAGGGGGCGGGGGTGTCGGTGAAGAATTTGTGAGGGGGGTTCATGGTGTCCGTGAATATGTTTTTGAGGGGGGGGGGGGGTAACCCCAAAACAGCCCTTTTTCATCAAAGTGGAATTTGAACCCCCCCCCCCCCACCCCCCCCCCCCGTGTACGCATATGCCTGTGAATATGAGATTGTATTTTTAATTATACACTTATTAAATCATATCATAACCATTCAAACAGAGATGCCATTAATTGACCAAATGTTTTTTACAGGACAGATACAAAAAATAAAGAAATACAAAAATACAACATACAACATTATCTTACTCAAAGATCTGGTGACGGGTAATTTACTAGTTTATATTAACTAAGAATTAATTTCGACAAGAGGAATAATTAAAATGCCATTTAAGTTTTCTTTTTATATTTGATGAATTCATTATTGGTATTATACAACCTAAATATCTCAGATATCAATTTCTCAGTGAATTAATTTATTGGTTTGCGGCAATTAATGATTAAAGTTATCTAAATAATTCAAGCAAATTTCTTCATTGTGTTCAATATCATTTGTCACCTTTCTATTCAATTTATTTGCATGTTTTGGTCATTTTTGTTGACACCTTTTATTACTCTACATGCTTTTTCAGGACAAGACAATTTATTTTAAAGTTTATAAAGTAGTATTAATTAACTCATTCAGGACTGTTTCCGAAAATACCCCAGCTGTTGTCCATGGAGAATATGTTATACCAAAATCGACCGTCTTTAAATGGGCTGAAAGTGCAATAGCTATAGTCTAACATTCTTTCTCTGTTTGTTTTTGCATTCTTTAATTACAGATCTTCGGACTATAGGAGCATGACAGATCACCATGGATGTTAATTGGTAGAGTTCACAAGCAATGGACAAGCCATAGACTTTAAATTAAAGATTACCTTAACATTTTGAAGATTTGAATGAAAGTAATACTTTTGCAAAGGAGCCTATGCAATATACGTCTATGGCCTGGAGCAAAACAGATTCATTCATTTAATGAAGTAAGTAACAGAATCACAGTTATATTAGTTTTGTTATTTTAAAAATACATAATCATGCTTTGCTGTTAGAGCTGTTCATATTTCATCAAGAGGAGGGGATGATCCATGAATGATGTGTTTAATACTGCCAGCTTCTGGAACTTGGTAATACAGTGAAATCGCTTTATAACGAGCACCTCAGACCCACTGAATTTGCTGTGTTATTTTAGATATCTTATTGTATCAGGGCTTAAGAAAAAAATAAAAATACATTTCCACCTGGACCTGTCAAATAACCACTCTATATCAGGTACCTCGTTATAATGGAGTTTGGTTTAAAGAGGTTCCACTGTAACCAAATTAGGCATTCCTAATTCTTTTAAATCCAAACATATGAGAACTGAACAGAAATAAATTAATTTAATGAAAGTGAGCAAAGAAAATAGGCTTATGATTCTACCTGAGAACTCTAAATTGCTTTACTGTGTGCTAACTCGCACTGAGCTAGAATGCATTTCATATTGGTACTTTCCTGAACCCTTCTAGCATGTATTGAGGAGGAATATTTGAAGGAGTGCTATATGTAGCTCAGGGGTTAGAGACTTAGAGCATGACCTCGCAAAAAATTGATGTCTCTAGTCATTTTATTTGGTGAAATTTGAACATTTGCAGTGATAAAGAATTAAAATGATGCAAGAAAAATTATCTTTCCAGAATCTAATTGTCTAACCCTCAGGTTCATTTCTTATCTATTCTGAATCTATATTATAGATTTCTAATTTCCTCATGGTCAAGTAAAAAGAAAATGATAAAATCGCTCCATAACTCCACAAAATTGATTGAATCACTTTCATTGTATGCAAAACATAAATAGATGTATATTTTGTTTGTGAACATTGATTATTACTACAGTGGAACCTCTTTATAACGAGACCTGTTATCACATAAGTTACCTGATATAGTGAGGTAATAGCTTTTGTTAAGCCCAAGGCTATCTGATATAAAGAGCTTAAATTAAATGGACCTATCATGCTCGTTATAACAATTAAGGTTTCACTTTAAATACAGATTGGTACAAGATCTTAGTTAGCGGACTGATGAAATGGCTGTTAGAACCTTTTGTTATTTCAAGATCTGAATTATAAAAATGCTCCCCAAACATGTATTTTCTGTAGTATTATTATGGTCTGCAACCCAGACTAGTTGCAGTCTAGACAAGTCTAGATTTGCCTAACTGTGAATGTAGGTCAAACAATGACCTGTTGTTGTACTTGTAAACAACATAAATTATGTAGACTGCATTGTACATGTGATATGCATGGGGTGCATGCATAGCTATAGGCATGCACTTCCTGTATACATACAACCAGCTTGTATAACCAGTGTTTACATAACAAGCTGATTTTCATTCCATCATGTGTGAGCTGCTTATATATATATACTCTCCCAATGAGTTCAATAAACGATGCATATGCATACTACCATGGTACTGTACCGTGGTACTACCATGGTAGTGTACCGTGGTACTGTACCGTGGTACTACCATGGTACTGTACCGTAGTACTGCCATGGTACTGTACCATGGTACTATACCGTGGTACTGTACCGTGGTACTACCATGGTTCTGTACCATGGTACTGTACCGTGGTAATGTACCATGGTACTGTACCGTGGTACTATCATGGTAGTGTACCGTGGTACTACCATGGTACTGTACCGTGGTACTGAACTGTACCGTGGTATTACCCACCGATCTATACCACTGGATACAGCAACAGCGCCCCCATCATGAAGCCAGCGACAGTGTCCGAAATATCTAAAAGTACTCCACCAAAATAAAGTGCTCCATTCACTTGTGTGTTATATCTGTCATTTTCGAGGACTCAAAACGCAATATTCTGGCATCGTGAGTTTTATTTGATGGAATGAAAAGGAAGTTTGATTACTGCAGAAGAGCCCTATATTGGTGAGTAAATGTATTAGGTCTGACAAAAAGCAATATTTGTGTGATTTATTCACTTGTGTCTTTACGTTTTACATGTGCCCCACATACTATTAATTGTGTCATGTCTTCAAGCACCTGGGCAATTTAGTGGCGAATCACGCAGTTTTCGTCACTTGTGTGGTAAACAATTTACATTACATGACATTTGGGTAATTCATAAGGTTTTAACTCTTGTTTCTTCCTATTTAAGCTCTCATGAATCAATTCTCTTATTTGTCGCATGTTTTACAATAAATTGTAGCATTTGGTGTTATTTTGTATCAATTAATAAATTATTTCACAATCTGTTAACGGTATTCCGTCTTGCATATCTGATTTCGGTCACGTTTGCGAAAACTGGCTTCACGGCAATATCAATTCTTTATATTGTTGACTGCATGGTCTATGCTTTATAAACTTACTTTCTTAATTGAATGCCAAAATTGGGCTATCCAGTGACCGAAAATTAGAGCGCAAAGGCCAAGTTAACTTTCCAAACACAAGAATTTGATTCTTTAAATAAAAAATGCAATTAATGTATACAATAATACATGTACAGATGTATGTATTGTATGTCAAATGATTAAATTAAAGCTTACTACAGTTCTATTAGTAGTAGCCATATATAGCTCATTATGCATCTATCAATGAAAATGTGGCTAAATCTAATTTTAAGATTTTTAAATCATAGTTTGGTATTGATAGTTTGGTCTATAAATCCTGAAATTAAATACACATTTTGTCAAAAGTGCTCAGCTTACTTGTCCTTTTCCTTGCTGGCCTTGCATGTAAAACTAAACATCTGATCTGTTCTTTTCTATCTTACTTAGATTCCTGATGAGATGCCTCTTCTCACTAGCCATCGACTGCATTCTTGGATGGATACAGCAGCAGCGCCCTATCTATTTGACTTGAAGCCAGGCAGCAGCATGTGCAATTGTGTACCTTTTCATGGCGTGTCATAGATGTATAACGTAACATTCATCAAGCCAGCTAATGGCAACAGGGTAATGAAAAATGATTTTAAAAAGTCTCCTTAATTGAATGGAGACATTTATATATAGATAATAGTAATAGTTGAACTCGTGCCCAATAATGGTATAGATCGGTGGTATTACCATGGTACTGTACCATGGTACTGCTGCAGTATGGTACTGTACCATGGTAGTACCATGGTACTACTGCGGTATAGTACCATGGTTTTGTACTGTGGTACTTCCATGGTACTGTACTGTGGTAATTATACCATGGTATTACTGTGGTATGGTAGTACCATAGTACTGTACCGTGGTACTACCATAGTTCTACTATTGTATTACTATGGTACTTGTGTACTATGAGTACCATGGCTATACTGTTGATACTACAATACCATGGTAATACTATTGTACTGTACCATAGTACTAATTAGGCTGTATTTATATTGTAATATCCATTTGGGACCCTTATGGTAATACCATGGTTATACCGTGGTAATACCATGGTAAACCATGGTACAGAACCTGGGCCAATATACCGTGTCGCCATGGTATTGTACCGTAGCATGGTACTACCATGGTACTACCATGGTATTTTTTTCATAAGGGATGACAGAATGCCTCCTTAACTGAAACTTATGGTGCGATGTTGGTGGTTTAAACAACCAGCCTTCAATTTACCTCAACATGCATGCAAAGATTACATTTTCAAGCCCTAACCTTCTCAGGCTAGCTTTAAAAAACATTTCTTTCATAATTATCATCTCTCAACCATTTGCTTTGTCTTTCAAAAAGAGGACATTATCTTTAAATCTATTCAACTCTCTCTCATTCATTTAATTTGCAGTCCGACAAATTATAATGTATATTACAAACTTTGTCTCGGTGTGTAAATAAATAGATTCATGTAAAAGCCACATGTTTCTCAATGAACTGTTTACTTGCATCCATCTACAACTTTCAGCATTGCAAACAAAATAATCTATGAAATATTATAATTAAAGAAAATCTTATTACTTTGGTATCTAATATTTATTTCTTATTTTTAGAATGAAGCTAAATGAGAAATTTGTTATTTTTTGGCTCACTGATTGTGGTGATAATGGTTAGTGGATGATGTTGAGTGTCATGGTGGAAATCCTGATTGGAGAGCTCTTCTTAACTAACAGGGTTTATGAAGTGTGGCATGATAGTCTTATATTTTCCCCTTCAGGTCAGGATATTTTTTTTTATCATTGCAAAACATGTCTGTTTTACTATTATGACCCCCTCCTGTTAAATGATTAGTTGAAAGGTGGCTATGATTGATGGTGATTGAAGAAATTGATGTAAATTACTTTGTTTTGATAAATATGATGCATAATCTTCAAGCCTGAAGCTGCACTTTAATGGAAGAGGAATAAGAAATGCACATCTATACATCACTGGAATATTAAAGGCTTGATTCTGGACCAACCCCATCCTTTCCCCAAATGAGAAACAAAATGGAAGTATTTATGTATTATGCCAGTTTCCTTTTACGCTGCCTTCCTTTTATTTGTTGAGTTCCTGGAGTAAAGATTTACAAAATAATTAGTATAGGCATTAAACCCCCTTTACATCTACAATGCAATCATGACCACATATTCAATGAAAAATAATAAGGGGGTTCAAATTAATAAGTAAGCCTACACTCCTAAAGAATGGACACCATGTTTATTTTGGCTAATTTCTCCCCACTCATGATCATACTGGTTGATGCAGGCAACTATACATACCTTTGGGGTTGGGTAGTCTATTATACCCCCCCCCCCCCCTGTAGCATTATGTAAAGTATGCTAATAAGCACTTACATTATAGCGCAAGTCTACCTTTGTAGACTTGTGTGAGTTGCCGTTCTACCTAATAAATACATGCAAGTTGCATGCCTTGTTTTGTGCTCCTAAATCCACCTCTGTAAAGACTGTTATTTATGTCCCGTCTATACAGGGTGGCCCAAAAAAAACGGAACGGGGCACTTCCCAAAATAAAGTAACACATGTATTATGTCCATCGGATAGAGCGTCTTTTCAAATGAACAACGATACCAAGAACAGTCAATTTGGTCGTGTAGTTTTTGTTTTAGGGCCCTGTGAGTGACACCATGTCAGGTTCTCTTTTTTGTCAATTTGTATTGAGCCAGCGCTTGATGAATTGCACGAACCGCCGTTCATATCGTTGAGCATCGCGCACTATTGTTAGCATGGTTAGTGTGCACTCAGCCGTGTGCCGAGAGAATGGGCCTGGTCGCTGAATGGTATTACGGGCAAGGAGTGCGGTTAAACTGGCATTGACTAGGTCGAAATCGACATAAATCAGCACCTGACATGGTCTCACTCACTGCGTCCTTAAACAAAAACGACCTGACCAAAATTACTGTTCTTGGTATCGTTTTTCATTGGAAAGGACACCCTATCCGATGAACATAAACATTGTGGTATTATATTTTGGGAAGTGCCCCGTTCCGTTTTTTTTGGGCCACCCTGTATACAATCACCACCACAAACAAAAAATGCAATTTGCACATAATTTGAATTTACTTCTTTTTTTTGGGGGGGCAAACCAGATCTAATTTAAATGTAATTAAACCTGGTCAAACGTACTATTACCCCAAATAAGGCTAAGATATCTAAATAGGGCCTACCCTAGCCTGCCTAGGCTATGTCTAAGCTAGACATTTCTTTTTTTTAACTTGACCAACAAAAACAGGTATCAAATTCAAGGGAGTAAAAAGTTCCAATAGTCAATACAAGACTCAAAGATTGAGGTGAGATCTCCAAGAACAAGACCCAAGTGACATGATTTGGGTTGAAATTTACAAACTGGATCTCCTTCATAATGATACAAAGTAGGCCATACATTATAAGGTAGAAATAAAACCACAGCTTTCGTATCAAGACCGAGACGGGACCGAGACTGACTGCATGAAAATGAGCTAGCGTCGAGTTAGAGCCGGAGCAGAAGCCATGAATGAGCGGCGGACTCCTAGCCTCGTCTGCCGCCGACCCGACCGGCGTAGCTCATTCTCAGACACTGTATCGCGTAGTCACTTGCCGGTCATTATGGAACCGTATACAATGGGCAAGAGGAAGTCGTAAATTTGTTTTAAAAATAAAGCACATTCAACATAGTCGCCCGCCACAGAGTCAAGATCTAGTTCAAATGATGTTCTACGCTAACGTCAGTTAATTATCCTAAGTCTAAGACAGGAATGAATAGCATACAAATACAATTCCGGCATTTTGAGAATGCTCGTTGTTGTCGTCTGCTTAATATCTCGATATGTCATCCTCACTCACAAACGGTTTTTGTACACACAGTTTTGTCGACAAAATTGTTATATCATGAAAATGCCGATGCGGTTTCTTTTAATAAGAATATGATTGGAATGAGCGATTTTGTAAAAATTTCCCATTATTGATGAAATGTCAAACAAAATTAAATATTTGGTGTCAATCTGTACAAAATCGGACTTCTGGTTGATTTATCAAATCTACAATCTACGGAAAAACGTTACTGCCAACCGGGGCGCTCTTCAAAAAGGTCCCAAAAAGTAATTCGCGATTTCTCATAGAACTGCATGTATAACAAAATATGACTTGTCCTTCCTGAAGACAACACGGTCTCGTGTTTACGCCCTCAACGTTTGTTGATTTTCAGTTTAAAATTACTTTCCTTTAAAATATACGCGTATCGCGCTAATAAAAACATGCGCTGATGTATGGCGTATACCAAGGGGGGGGTCATACTGCGCGCTAATCTTGGAAACTTTTATGGACTGGCTAACATGGAATTCTGGGATACGTTTAGTCTAGGATCGAGACCCTCGATCGCATGCTGAACATAGCGCGACCAACGAGAGAGGTCTGCGTAACATCAGTGATCGCTGCTCACGAGGCCTCGGCTGGCAGCCATCACTGCTGTTGTGCAGATCTCTCTCGTTGGCGGCTATCTATTATGGGTGGTGGGATTATTTTTAGCATGCGATCGAGGGTCTTAGATCATAGACTACAAAATACCCAGCATTCCATGTTAGCCAGTCCATGAAGTTTCCCTAACCGGAAAATTAGCGCGCAGTGCGTAGATTCTCTTCTAGTTATTTATATACTACTTCTATGATACCAAACGGGTTGGTTTGTTTATTCATACTTCTATGGCGTATACCTACAATCATAGAAGTAGTATATAAATAACAATGGCTACAACTATGACGTAACAATACAAAGGGCGCGCGCATCGCAATTATATAACAATAGTATAGTAAGAAAATTACTGCATCTACTGCAGCAACAGTTTCAGGCAACCCTTCTCACCTGGACTGACTGGCAGTGACATTGAGGCACCTTGTCACGGGAAACAACTATCGGTCCCTTGCGTATGCCCTCAGGTGTGAAGTGTCCAGCATCTCAGAGATAGTTCCAGAAGTATGCCAGACAATAATGTGCAAGCGTACAAAGATGAGGTGTTTAGCCTACCTGTGACCCCTGAAGCATGGACAGCCGTAGCTAAGAGCAGAGATGGAACATCCCCCACGCCATTGGGACCCTGGATGGCAAACACTTTGCTATCAAGAAGCCGCACCACACTGGCAGTCTGTACTATATAACAATTACAAAGGCTTTTTTCTGATACCAATCCTAGCGATGGTGGATGCAGATTGCAAGTTTGTGTGGATCGAGCTTGGTGGGAAATGACACATGTCAGATGCTCAGATATTTGGCGACTCTGAGCTATTCAACAGCCTCGAAGAGGAAGCCCTAGGACTCCCCCACCCTGCCCTCTGACTGCAAGCCCTGATGACCACCAAGACATGCCCTTCTCCATCCTGGGGGTGACGCCTTCGCACTCAGGAACTACCTCATGACGCCATGCGGCACTTGTTGCTGCTGCTGCAAATGAGGCCACATTTCTTGCATCCACCGTCTCAATGTGAGGGATCAAAAAGGAGAACTTCCCCTACACCCACTTCTCTGTGCTGTTCATGTCAGTAATGAAATCTCCTCCTGCCCCATTCTTCTTGGCGCGTTTCTTCAGCCGGTCCATCATGGTCCTCATGCTTGTGTACCATGTTTTAAGTTCGCTACAGTAGTATCTATCGTGGCAGCCTGTGCAGCCCAGAGATCCTCCTTCTGGGTGACATCCTTGAAACCCGCAAGGTGTTTGCTGTAGTGGACCTCATTTCTCATGAGGAACCCAATGATTTCCTCTTTTTTCTCTTCAGTAAACGCAGTTACTGTTTTCTTTCTCTTGCCTTTCTAGGTGAGGGGTGGTCTCCTCTGCCTCATCTAGTGCCGGCTGTGGCTGGACTGGTTCAGGCTCAGGGGGTGGGACAGTCTGGCTCTTTCCCTTCTTGCGTCTGGTACCCTCGGGTGACGTCTCTCAAAGGCTCAACAAATTTATAGCAAAAGCAAAGTTGACATTAAATATGTGCTCTCTTCAAGTGTAAATCGCTGAATAAAGCGCATTCAATATTGTCCGGTATAAATATGGGCGTGAGAACTCGTAACAGATCGTGAACGTCCTTGAAAAGGCGTGACTTCTCGTATCTACTCGCATTTACTCGCATCTACTCGTATCAACTCGTATTTGATCGTTAGTCATTCGTGTCAGGTCGTGAGCAATGGTACCCGACAGAGCGTCACAGATCGTGGGAGATCGCAGCACATCTCAACAGAGCGTGGTGTTTGTCTTGTGCAAGATTGATCCCGATCAGTACGATTTGGAAGCACGATTAGGTGCGCTTTGTTCCGATCCAATACGTTACGATGCGATGATGACGATTGGTAATTAATCGTGTTGATCGTAGAATTTGTTTGAACCGTTCAAACACTTCCTGCGATCCACACGATTGCCACGACTGACCTTACGATCTGATAATATATGATAGGATCACTACGATTACGCCACGATCAGCTACGAATGGCTAATCGTGGCGTTCGTAACGGATCGCTCGACAGTGGGGAACGCCGCATACTGCAAGCGTAGTGAGATGGTGTGGGATCGTACGATTTCTGCGTAATTCTGGATGGAAGCGTACCGCGCTCTGACTGCGTTCTTGTGGCATTCGTAACGATGCTTACATTATGCGTAGAACATGTGTAGGGAACTCGCCAGATGGTTTGGTACTTTGTGTACCGCTTCGATGTTTCTGTCCTGTCAGTTCGTACCGCATTCGTTCTGCATTCGTGGTTCTATTCGCGCCCAAAATCGGATACAAATCAAGTGTGGTCGGACATTTTTTGTTTTTGCACTATATTTCCCCTTTATGGTTTGTTTTACTCAGGGCAAGGTTTGTCGGGGGGGGGGGGGGGGGGGGTGGGGTATGTTTAAATTGTATGCTCTTTTAAATGTGCCGGAACATGTTATCTTTTGATACCTTATTTGCATCCTTTTTGTATCTATTAGTAGCTAAAAATGAAATTCACATCGCAAGTTTCAACAATTGCTTTTTACTTGCTCATTGATTACTATGGAATGCTGATTAAATATCAATACATTAATAACTTTACATATATCTTAAAAGTTTCTAGGCATTAACTGATTAAATTAATGAAAACATTCGAATATTGATATGCATCATTTTAAAGTTAAAGTGATGCAACAGTATTATGTTATGTAAAAGTTAAACGACAGTAAACTACAGTAAACTGTCGTTTAACGTTCAAATAATGTCAAGAAACCTATCTTATCAATATTAATTTTAAAGGGAAAGCTGAGTTGTTGGTATAGAGGGCGCTACACAAAATAAATTGTTTGTGAGATAATGAAAAACTGGTTGTCAAATTTAAAAGAGCATACAATTGTAATGATAGAATAAACTTTATTTGACCTAAATCGGTTCAGAATTGGCTGGAATATCCATAAACATAATAATTTGAAACAAATGTGTCAGGGGCCCCACAATTATTCAACAATTTTGAACCAGCCGTTAATTTTTTGGTAAATGCTTCCTCTTTTCAAAAATGTATAGAAGAGGTTTTTAGATAGTTGTTCATTATTTCTCTATCTAATCACTATTTCAACAGACTGTTTAGAGAGCTCCCTTTTGAGTTTGAACGGCTCTTTTTGAATGATAACAGGCTTTTAACTTAGTAATTTGTAATATTTTGTTCCTTTCGAGGATGGTGGAGTTATAAATATTAGTTTGTAATGTAATGATGCAGGTTTTGCTTACTAAAATTTAGTTTGACAAAAACTCTTTGCCAGAACACAACTATCCCTTTAACCACGTCATATGACCTATACAATTTTAAATCAAAACGTATGGTGCTGAAAGGGGTTTGTCATGCGTGTAGCATACACATTATATGGCCTACCTTTGACAATAAGCCTGTAAAGACCACCTCGACTTGCTGATATATCGTTGTAGTAGTGGATTTCATAGATTCCTGCATCAGAGCTTTGGATTGGGTCGGAGAATGTGAAATCAAGAGAGCCTTTAGCTGAATCAATGAAATAACTTCCATCTTTCCTCCATCTGATGTCGCTGTCATTATGTGTAGAATAAGCGTCCTTCAACATGGTGATGACTACTCCTATGTCACCAACATTGACGGTCCTGGTGAAGACGTTGTCATTGGGAGTAAGCTTAGCTGTGGATGTTAAAACAATTTTCCAAAATGATTAGTTTCCAACGAGATGACTTTCAAAAACATTAATGTAATTCAGTCAAATTGCATTTTGTTTAGACTTTCGCGAATTTGGAAACATTATTTACTGTTTTTTGGAAGGCCAACATTAATTTTGTGTACTTGAAGTCTTTAAAAAGGATATTTCGGTTATTGTGTGCTCGAAATGAAAACGGGTAATTTTTGTATGCGTATTTGTACCCGTTTGTATGTTAAAATTAGGATATAATTTGATACAAATGTAAACAAAATGAGGCAAGTAGGTAGTAATTTTCCACCCACAGAACGACCATGTGTCCTACCATTGAATACAAAGTAACATCACCAGGGACGACAGGCGGAATACGCTCTGCCATATGGCCCAATACCTGCGGCGCGATTTAATGATGTTATGGTTCCGATTTTATCGTATCAAACCTCTTTTATACTATTTCAGCGATATTGATCAATTAGTTTGGCCAATACAGTTGTTTTCCGTAAATGTCCCAATACTGGTTTTGGACCATGTTGGAGTTGAGTAATTAAATGGACATTACGTCAAAAATGCTCTATTCTGAATGTGACGGTCAAGTGCTATATTAGTGCGCTGGTCATACATTCGTTACACTATACTACCAATCAACCTATAGAGCGATGTTTGGTTTATCATTTACACATTATACGAAGACAAGTAAATATATCATGTGTTTAATTATGTCTGCATTACTTACTTGTCACCAGTGGCGTAGCTACGGAGGGGGGGGGGGGGGGGCACGGGGGGGGCACGTGCCCCCCCAATAATTAAAAAAAAACAATAGAAAACATAAGGGGACATTTTTTGAAAAAAAACAAAGAAATACATAAGGTGTGCCTCCCCAATAATTTCTGTGCCCCCCCCCCCCCCCAATCAGTCCGACCATGCTACGCCACTGCTTGTCACGTTGTCACTCCAGAAATATAATGCTAAACTACGGGGTAGGCATGATAGGTAAGGAGAGGAGGGTGTATACATTGTACAGACTGCATATCCTGTGCTTATTTTAAAATAAAGCAGACATGATGATTACCATCACTTCTCATGAAGAATGTTGAAATCTTTGTCTTCTGTAGCTCATCGGTATAGCCACTGCAGTAGAAAGCCCCAAACCCGTCCGTAACCCAATATGAATCGCTGAATGTCAAGACCATAGGGTTTTCGTTTACTGCAGACTTGTGCAACATTGCGTGAGGTAGGTCTCGTGTCGAGTTAGATGAGATGGGAGCCGTCCGTCCAAACTTAAAGGTAGTCTCAGAACCAGGACCCGTGCTGTAGCATTGGTACTGTGCAGTCCCGTCATTTATGTTGGTTTGCCTCACTGTCAAGATCGTCATGTGAAGGTAATCGTCTAGAAATGCGATATGAAATATTATATTTACGTTTAAGGGAGTTTGTTTAAAACGGCTAAGAACCAGCAACGATTCTAAAATTCGTGGAGTGAAATCTTCATGAATGAGCCACAATTGTTCGTGAATTTGTAAAACTTTATTGCATTAAGAAAGGTATTTTCCCAATATTAAGGCAGTTTTGCTGGTCCTGTATTCTATTGTGAAGAAAACAAGTCGAATAGCCATTAGCCAGTCAGCATTGGTCAGTAGTATTGATTTAGTTTGTTTAATGTCTGAATCTCTCCGTAAATATAGATTTTAATTTGGTTGTTTTACTTTTAGCAAACCGCACTGACCTGTTAAACTGAAAATAAACAAGCAAGCGTCACACATCGAATTTCAAACAGTATGTAGAGCTTGCATAACATTAAATTAAACATGAATAACATACTTGTTCATAACTGATACAGAATGTTCTTGCAAGAAGCCATTTCTAAATTTTCAATAAATGATTCATGTCCGATTCAGGCTGAACTTGGTATCTTATGACTCAATTTATTTAACATTTCCTTAATACTTAACTTGTTACAGAACATTACAATTTAAGGAATCTAGAAACTTGATTGACATGTGCAGAAAGTGGTAAATATTTGATCAAAATTAGATTTTTGTGATCTCATATGTCCACTCAGTAATCTGTGAAAATGTAACATCATATGGACGTTATATGGCCGAGTAATGAGTAAAAATGCAAAGTGATAATCCCTAACTCACTGTACTGACTATGCACATGGTTATGACAATCCAGTGGATAGTTAAAAATCAGAACAATTCAATCGTAAATATCTTTTTAATGAAAGAAAAATTTGAATAAGTGAAACCTGTTCCATGCTTCCATTGGTAGTACGGATATAACACGGTATGAGAGAACCATTATATTTACAATTATTTTAGTGTTATTATTTCGACAAAGTTATTAGATCTTAATCTGAAGATGAGCCCTTTGTACGGCAGTGAATACGATGAGCATAACATTGAGAAACAACTGTAATATGTATATGCATACTTATTTAGCTGAGTTTGGACAAAGAAGATGGCATGCACATTGAATATAGTTCGGCAGCCAAATCCAGATTTGGGTCTTACCTTGTTTTGAGACTGAAAATAAGTTTTGTTTTTGATTGATTATGTTTCCTTAGGTAGTGCAGATGACCAAACAGAAAAATGGAACTTTGTCAGTGTTGAGCAATTTTAGTTATGGGCAAAAACAAAATGGCCGCAAAAAAAAATCCCATTTTAGGCCTTTAAAATTCAAAATCCCCTGATATCTCGGCCAATGAATGGGTAGCTGACACAAAATTTGGCACACATACAGTATACCTTGGGACATAATTAAGTTTTGGAAAATTATTCTTTTTTAATTGTTTTGAGAAAATAAGTTTTGTTTTTGATTGATTATGTTTCCTTAGGTAGTGCAGATGACCAAACAGAAAAATGGAACTTTGTCAGTGTTGAGCAATTTTAGTTATGGGCAAAAACAAAATGGCCGCAAAAAAGCCCATTTTAGGCCTTTAAAATTCAAAATCCCCTGATATCTTGGCCAATGAATGGGTAGCTGACACAAAATTTGGCACAAATATACCTATATAGACATAATTAGGTTTTGGACAATTATTCTTTTTTAATTGTTACTAATTAATTATGCAAATTTATGCAAAAAAAATATTTTAGTCTTTAAATTACAAATTTCTTGCTTGGAATTAGCTAAGTATACATACATGTATATATATATATCTGTTTTGCCTTAATTAACAACCTTTCAACCTAACAAATTGCAAAAAGTAAATTTGTCCGAATAACTATTTCTCTTTTTTTTGGAATTTCTTATGTATTTGTTTGTTCTCAAATATAATGTATTATATTGTTTCTTTTTCAATGAATTTTTTTTTTACTGAATAATTGCAGTGAGTGGAATAAAAAATAATGAAGATTGTATGTTTCCAAGGAAAAAGTCAATTTCCATCTATAGGATTTGTAAACAAACCACAACATCAATGCGCAAGACTTGGAAGAAATACTAAAGAAGACGCATCGTGATACGTGCCCGTGTTTTGAAAGTATATCGCTTAACGTCGAACAGGGGGGAGGGGGGGGGGGATTCTGCCCCTAGCCCCTTTTAGGGTTAAGGATACTTATATTCTTCATTGGCTGAACATTTCTGCCACCAACAACTGAAGCTTTGAAAGAGAATGTGTGTCATGCCTATCTTTGGATGGGTTTAATATAGTGCATTAGAGAGTTGAATCCATCGAAATTGGATCCCACTGCACTAATTCGGATACAGGAAAGATGAAGACAAAGTTACCAATACCTTTGGCAACACCGCTAACATAGAAACTTGCACTTGCAAACCTAAAATGTTGCAACCCATGACTTTCATTAAGATGTGGATGCAACAAGGTACGAAAACGACAGGAATGTTTGCTCATAGTTCAGCAAATGAAGAATAGGAGTATCCTTAACGCTAAACTGGCTAGGGCCAGAATCTCCCCCCCCCCCCCCCCCCCCCCCCCCCCTGAAACACGGGCACGTATCACTGTGCGTCTTCTTGATTTTTTCCTCAAAGTCTTGCGCATCTTTTGAGACCAAATTTGTGATAACGAGCATACCGTTACAATGTCACGCGACCTCTTGTAAGTGAATGTTAGCCCAGAAAACGGTTAATGTTGTGGTTTGTGTACAATTCCTATAGAAATTGACTTTTTCCTAGGAATCATCTTCATTATTTTTCATTCCAATCACTACAATTATTCATTTGTAGGATAAAAGTTTATAGGTCAAAGTGACATTGGTCAAGAAAAAAACATTATTTAAAACAAAACAATATAATAAATCAATTAAAAAAAAAAAGAAATATAAGAAATTCCAAAAACAAAGAAATACATGAGGACAAATTTACTTTTGCAATTGTTTATGTTGAAAAGTAGTTCATTGCGGCATAACATATATTTATACACATACATAACTTATTTCAAGCAAGAAATAATAATTTAAAGACTGAAAATAGATTTTTGCATAAATTTGCATAATTTATTAGTAATAATTATAATTTGTTTTCTTTTCAAAAACTCATTATGCAAACTTGGGGACCATCTCCCAAGGTATATGCGTGCCAAATGTTGTGGCGGCCGCTCATTCTGTGGCCGAGATCTCCGGGGATTTTGAATTTTGAAGGCCCAAAATAGGCTAATTGCTCAACACTGACAAAGTTCCAGTTTTCTGTTTGATCATCTGCACTACCTAAGAAAACATAATCAATACAAAAATATATATATATTTCCTCAAAACAAGGTGTAACCCCATGGCTGCCGGACTAATAATACTACTTGCGTAGCGATCGACAACTCAGAATGTTATTTAGTTATAATGCAATATAATTTTCTTTTAATAGTTGACTGTGATACATGCTCACGAACGTAGCGCAAAGCACATGGATAATGATAATTAACTAACTGAATAGGTAGTTTTGAGTAGAGTATTATTTAAGTTACTTTGTTTGTGCTATACTATACCGACCTCGCTTTACACATTATCCAAATTGGTTATGTTATTACACGAGACTTTATATAAGACTTCTAAACTAAACTGTAATGAAAATTGTATAACCTCACCTTGTGCGTGGGCAGCCAGAAACAGTACGCAGAATGCAATCAGTACTATTCCTAACCCTAGAGAACGGGTCCTCTCATGGGGGTCCTTCATGTTGTCTCATTCACAAAGCACATTGAACTAAATTCGGAAAATAGCGAAGAATACTCTTATTAAAACAAACACCATCTGAGTATAATGTTTTAATTACAATCCGTGAGTTCCGTAATCTTGAGTCATTGCGATATCAAATCCACAAGCGAAAGTGTAACGGCGTGGAAAAAATCTACAGATTGTAATTCATTAATCGAATTACAGTGCGATTTTAAAATGACCTATTCACTTATTATTTATTTTGTTTCGAAAAGTTATTTGTCAGGAGTCAATGATAAACCACTTCATTGTAAGATTCTTGAAAATTATGTTGCGTGATATAATATGGGCAGCTGTGTATGATTAATTATGAAATATTATTGAATGCTTACAAAAGCGTCCATCATCCATTGTCATCAACGTACAAATGACAAACGCATTCATACTGAATCAAAACCACTCTGCACCCATTTGTATTCGAAACTGGATATTATTTATTGCCTCTCTGTGTCCATGCCTATAAACCATACAATAGCCTTAAATTACAATCCGTGAGTTCCGTAATCTTGAGTCATTGCGATATCAAATCCACAAGCGAAAGTGTAACGGCGTGGAAAAAATCTACAGATTGTAATTCATTAATCAAATTACAGTGCGATTTTAAAATGACCTATTCACTTATTATTTATTTTGTTTCGAAAAGTTATTTGTCAGGCGTCAATGATATACCACTTCATTGTAAGATTCTTGAAAATTATGTTGCGTGATATAATATGGGCAGTTGTGTATGATTAATTATGAAATATTATTGAATGCTTACAAAAGCGTCCATCATCCATTGTCATCAACGTACAAATGACAAACGCATTCATACTGAATCAAAACCACTCTGCACCCATTTGTATTCGAAACTGGATATTATTTATTGCCTCTCTGTGTCCATGCCTATAAACCATACAATAGCCTTAAATTATAAATTCCTATCAACTAAATTGATGGCTTTCGTTTCTGAAGTGAAACTAAATATGACATGGTAGTTTGTTTATAAATTTATTATGCATGTTTGTGTATGTTGAACTTCCTCTTTCTGTTAATTTATTTACGTGGGTGGATGTTTTTTTTTCATACGACGGATTTACACCGTCATTGTTATTTTGAATATTGTTTTACTTTCATTTTAATGATATATTGTGCATTTCAATTCAAATTTGCTATGTATAATGAAAATCATGTAGCCCAATTAAGATAAGATTGTTGATAAATGACAGTTTGTTTTAATCCCGGCGGCGTCACCTCGTATTCAGAGGTAGGATACATGCTTGTTCACGAGGTTGAAAATGACCCCCTATTTCGCGGGGTTTCAAGTACAATTTCAGGAAATAAGACCCCTTTTTATCGCAAAAACGAGTACAAAGTGGCCTTTAAAAGAGACCCTAATTTTGGCATTTCAGGTACATACTTTACAGAGACCCCCTTTTTTAACGATTTCAAGTGCACAAACAAAAAACTACTTTTTTATGACTCAATTATGCCAGGTCCACAGTTATTATGGAAACAAAATAAACAAACAGTATAATAATGCATCATGAATTTTGATAAATCTGGTGTCATAACTACAATTATGAATAAAACTCAGGAGTAGAAACGTGTATAAGTTCCAAAACACTTTATTATGCCGACAATATAACATCACGTCGATGCCGAAACTCAGTGCCAAAACCAAGTTCGCGTGCGCAGACGCGTCGTAATACGAAGTTATCACATTTCTTCCCCCTTAAAATTGAACATACCTTTAAAAGAATCAAATAGTCCTGTACAAACAATCATATCAATAAAACTACAGTCCAATTGAAAACACCAGTATGTGGTATAATTTTATTATTGAGTCTGAGTCTTTTCACCATTATCCCAGTGTATAAAATTGAGTATGCATACAGGTCCTTGTTTGTTTGTTTGTTTGTTTATTTCCGAAATCACAACAATAAATACAGCAATGAAGTGCAACGGGGGATGACCCAATTCAGCAGAATTAAAAAAACAAAACCGCTGTTCTTCCTTGGGGTCCCACAATTAGATACAGTATATACAATTAAACGTCTATATACAATGATTGCAACATAGAGAAATTATAATTTCATAAATTATTCCATATTATGTACACTAAATTAAAATTGGTGACAAATGTTATATAAACACTTCCAATTGAGAACAAATAATTACAACGCCATTTGAACAATTCCATAAGAGTTAAGGAAAGAGAGAGAAAAGAGTAAAACAGGGAACTGCAAATATTTACAATTTTATGGAATATATTCATCTAAAAATGTTTGAAATGATCTCAAGCTCGTAGCATTACGAATTGCAATTGGTAATTGGTTATACACTGAAATTCCTCTGTAGAAGAACGTTCTTTTACAACAGTTTGACCTAGGCTTAGGAAAATTCATAACTTGACTCGAACGTAATTCATAATTGGTACTTCTCAATGAAATATTATCGAGCATATAACTAGGAGTTAAATTTTGTAACACTTTATACATCATTATGTACAAGTGTTTCTTATAACGTTTGTCGAGAAAATCCCATACCAGAGTATTATGAACATGTTGTGAACTTGAAATTGTCTTCATCCAATAAACTGTTCACTGGTCCAGTAACATTTAATATCATGCAAAACAATAAAACACATGTTTAACACCTTCTGGATAACTTCAACACTTGAACTCAGAATCAGGGATTGACTACCCTGATCCAATCATCATTTATTACAAGGGGTTATTTTGCCCTTCAAAACGATGATTACCTATCCATAACACTTTAAACGTGAGTAAACATTTTTTTTGTATTTATTTATTTATTTTGTTTTAACTTTAACACTTGAAATCTGGATCAGGGGTTGACTACCCTGATCCAATCATCATTTATCACAAGGGGATATTCTGCCCTTCAAAACAATGATTATCTATCCTTAACACCTTTAACGCAAACACACATGAACTCAGAATCAGGGGTTGACTACCCTGATCCAATCACCGTTTATCACAAGGGATTATTCTGCCCTTCAAAACGATGATTACCTATCATTCACAAGTTCAACCTATCCGGTGGCTGCCTCTGTCGATGAGAACGGCGTAACTCGGGGTGCGAGGACACACAATCGCTAGTATTATTGGTCATCGGGCTTGATTGATGTCGGGGGACGATGACCACGATTCTTCAAGCGGGCACGATGACTTAGATTCTTTATAGAAGTCGTCATCGAGCTTGATGTCTGGAACGATGATAAAGATTCGTCAAGCGGGCACACTGATCAATACTCTTGGTAGAAATTGCCATCCATCATCGAGCTTGACGTCGGGTACGTTGGCCATGACGACCAAGATATTCCCTATTAATATACAAAAAGGAAGAGAATTTAATTACACAGTCGACCTCAGTCATCTGACATAATATTCAATTTACACACGCACACGTTGTGTTTTTGTTACCTTTTCATAAAACACTGCTTATTAATTATATGATACCCTTTTTCTTATGCATGTATTGTATTGTTATGAAAAAAGTTTCATGGGAACATCTTCAATTCAAGAGTCTTCGAAGTTCGTGGCTCGATAGGTTGAGCACCGGTCTAGCAATCCGGAGGTCTCGGCTTGATTCCCGGCAAAGGCAAGGGCAACGGCACATCTACAAAGCATTGTAAATGGTTCTGGTAGGAAAGACCATCCCATAAATATGGCTTAATTATTTATTATTACAGAAAATCCGTGCAAATGTATACATTTCTCCGTGAATAAACATAATTCCATAAGCAAGCTTATAGTGATAAGATCGGAATATTATTCAGCTTTAAAATATATTAAATTTGTAATCACAGAGGTAGGAGGTATGGATAATTACCTGAAATCTGCCGATTCTTTCTCCCGTAGGCGTAGACTTTGTACAGGCCGAAGTTGTTGTTGTTGTTTTGAACCTAGTCATTCGTCAAGACTCTCACGAGCGGAGTGAGCATCGTGAGCGAAGCGAACACATCGAGCGCAGCCGGGCCGTGCCGTATAGCTAGCTAGCTCGCGATCGCAGAGAATCTCCAAGCCATATAGAGCCTTGACTAAAGGCCACTTTGAACCCGAATGAACCGCCAATAAACAATAAACAACAACAACAACAACAACACTCGCAACCATACTATCAACGCGCTCTGTCGATGTCTAAAACATAGAATTATGAATACAAACCAACCCGTTTATCTGAAATAAACCTTGTACTCTAGTGCCATCACAAGGTACCTAAATTTAGGATTTCACGTACATCGTCCATCGATTACCGGTAGATATTATATCGATGAGAATATCGCGTACTCTATCATCTTGAAAAAATACCCTATTTATGGAATTTCACATACATCGTCATGAAAAAATACCCTATTTATGGAATTTCGCGTACATCGTCATGAAAAAATACCCTTTTTGTCAATTTCCGCGTGCAAGTAAATAACGCGTTCACATCCGAAAAAGACCCCTTTTCACTCGAAATTGTGAACGCGCATGGTGTCCACCGCCAATGTGAAGTGACACCACCGGGGTTTTAATACTGACTCTTTATTGCATGTCTTGATTGTACTTCTTGATTTACGGACCTGCTGGAAACAGTTTTAGCTGAAAGTTGTTATGCATTATTTGTATTATAACTAGCTTTATAAAACTCACAAACGATACAAAAAACATGAATGCATACGCACATAACAGTACACACATACAAGCTCACACTCAGTTGAATGTATGCTTTAAACGTAAAAAGTCATGCCAAATACGAATTGTCAATCTGTTGAGGATTTATATATCATTATACCTATGATTGGATTATACCCATGATAGTTACAAATGATTGAGTAGAACCCCTTTTCTTTCAAAGGTATTTATTTTCTCCATTGCTTTTTACAAACAATAACAAAATAACAATAACAAGCAATAACAAAATCAGTACATCAAATAATTTGCATGTTTACATAATTATATATAATATGATTTTACATTCACATCTAAATAGTACAAATTAACTTTTACTATTTACATCAAATAAAGCATGACACATGCATGCATGAAGAACCCCTGTTATTATTTGAAAGAGCCGTTGTAACTTAAGAGGGCGCTCTCTAAAACAAAAGTAGTTTTTAAGTATTTAAAAGAAGAAAAACAATTATTTCGAAAGTCAAAATATCCCCTGACGAAGAATTTTTTGAATAAAAATATGTTTATGGATATTTCGGCTGTTTCTGAGCTGATTTTGATAAAAATGGAGTTTATTTTGTTATTGAGATTGTGTGTTTTTTTAAATTTGACAGTCAGGTTTTCATTGTCTCATGAAGGGGTATTTCGTGAAGTGCCCTCTATACCAATGCTCAACTATCCCTTTAATGGTTATTTTTTGAAAGAAAACAGTATTGTCATTGAATTTTTGTATCTATTTATTTTATTTGTTTAGCATTATTGAATTATAATTATGATCTGTTGGTATAATCTAGCAGTTATACCTCTCAGCAATCAGTTGCTATAGAATAAAATTGTCCCGTTAAATAGAAAATGAAATAAAAGGATTTGCGTAAATATTATGGTTTCTGGAAGGCCTGACATACAGTAATTGTCACTGTGTATGTGTTCATTCATATACGACCGTGTGGAGATTACGACTGTTAAAGGCATATATGCGTGGGTTATAAAGGGTAGTCAGCAAATTCCAACTCGACTCCACCGTAATCTCTCGAGGTAAACTCAAGATATATGTTGGATCGATCGAAGAGAGGTGCTTCGAAATATCTGAACAAAGGCCTTCTTATGAAATTGCATGCAGCAAACAAATTTCTCACCCTGTCACCTAGCCATCAAACGGAGGCACTTTGAAGTCGGTTGCGGTTAAGCGTGTTACGTGATATTTTCGCTCGTAAACATCTCTGATGGATCTCCATTCGACTAGTACAAACATTCCGAACGCGACTATTTTGAATGCATTTTTGACTCGGGTATTCAGAAATGGGACAGTTTGCGATCGCTCCTTATAACTGAGCCAATGAGGATTACGTACCGTGCGTAAAAGTGCGCAAGATGGATCCACGCGTCTAATAACCCACGCATATATGCCTTTAATTTGAAGTTTTATGTTGCCTATCATACACGTTATACAACTGACACGCATGTATGACACAGGTGCAGTTGCTTTATGAGTAAGGATTGAAATACGATAATCTTACTGTTGATTATACGTTATAATTGTATTCCTTTATGTACAGTATGGTTTAGTTCTTCCTTTTTTCCAGAAGTCATGATGTTGACCTCCTTCGCTCCCGCCTTATCCCGCTTTCTTTCTCTATTTGTTTATTTTCTTACCGAATCGGTCTATTGAAAGACATGTGTAAGACGATCGCATGTACACTGGTTGGGATGCCATTGTTATTATGACTTGTATATTGTTTAACTCGCTTATATATGCGACCGTAAAAAACGCTTCTGACACTCTTTTATGATCTCTTTAATGCGAATTTTGAAAGAAAAAAAAGGATTGGGGGAAGAAGTTTATTGGGATTTTTTTTGGCAGTGGAAAATTGCGAGATTATTGTTATTTTGCTGGGGCACTTGTAATTCTTATAACATTTTGATAATATATATATATATATATTTTTTTTTTCTTTTCATTTTTCATTTTTCATTTTTAAATTTTATAAATAGCTAATATGGGAGATTTGGGGGTGAGCTTAGACATAGAGAAGGGTATACAGATTTTGAAAATCCTGCTTATTGCTAGTCCTTGCTTCCTTCTTTTCTCCTTCGATACTTTTCTTTTTTTAAAATTTATTTCTATATTTCTTTATTTTTCCAATGTTCATTTATTCAGCAACTTTTAATTTTTTTAAATTATTTTATTACACAAATGATTTTATGAAGCCTTTATTTTAAATTCCATGGTCATTTTGCGGAGCTTTTTTAAGTTCCTTGAGTTTGCGTATGAGTAGTGATGTGTGTATGTTCAATGTTGTATGTACCAATTGTAAAAATCTCCACAGGGTGTATTGGATTTATATTCCTCATGATGTCAGTTATATATGTCTAAGGTAGATATTGTTTCTATGAATTGTCGTGGTCTAGCAAACAAGGACAAAAGACATGAATTGTTTCAATTTTTAATATTAAATCAATATCATATATGTTGCTTTCAAGATACGCATTTGATTGATTTAGATCGAGAAAACCTTAGAAAAGAATGGGGTGGTCAATGTTTTTTTAGTTGTAAAGCATCAAGCTCAAGAGAAGTGGCAATTTTGTTTAGTGGAGGTATAACAGTCGATATTTTAGATAGTAAAGAAGATGATAATGGAAATTTTGTTGTACAACATATCAGGATATTTGATTATGATATTACGTTAGTATCTTTGTATGGTCCCAACACTGACTGTCCCCTTTTTTATGGTCAGTTAGAAAAAATATATATTGGAATTTGAAAACCCATTTACTATTATGTGTGGCGATTGGAATCTGGTACAGGATTTTGATTTAGACACTTACAATTATATTCGTATTAATAACCCATTGACCAAAAATAGAGTTAGTCATTTAAAACAGAATTCATATTTGATTGATCCTTGGAGAGAATTGTACCCTTTAAAACAAAGTTTGTCTTGGCGACAGCCAAATCCGGTAAAAATGGCAAGATTAGATTTTTTTCTTGTTACAAAATAAATTATGTCAGTTATAGATAAATTGAAAATATCACCAGGATATAGGACAGACCATTCATTAGTATGCTTGTCTTTGAATTTAGAAAAGATACATACAGGTAAAGGTTATTGGAAATTTAATAACTCGTTGTTGAAAGATGAAGAATATGTACAGAAAATTAAACATGTAATTAAAGAAAATATTGTAATGTATTCGGTGGATAAAGTGTCCTATGATGAATTAGACTTAGATAAATGAAATTTTGAAAATTATAGATTGTCTATAGATGATCAGTTATTATTTAATACATTATTAATCATCATTAATAATGTATTAAAACAAAACTGATCATCTATAGACAATATCATATTCAAGTATGAAAAGAAAACGGTGTATGAAAAATGAAACTAAATTAGAAAAAGAAATTATTGATTTAGAAAAAAAGGTTATTCATGTTTTAGATAATAAAGATATTATTGAAGAATTGGAAGATAAAAAAATAGCTTGGAAGATTTAAGAAAACAAAAAGTCGATGACGCAATTCTTCGTTCATAGTTAGAATGGATGGAGTTTGGTGAAAAACCCTCAACATTCTTTTTTAATTGAGAAAAACAAAATCGTATTAATAGACAAATTAAAACACTGATTGATGATCAAGGTAATACAATTCAAAATCCAAATGTTTCATTTGAAGTACATCGTTTTACTCTAAATTATATAAGCATAAACCTGTATCCGACTTTGACTGGGATCTTTTTCAATCAAGAAACATCCCGAAATTGAACGTGCAGATGAAAGATTCTTTAGAAGGTCCTTTATCAATTGACGAGGTTTTCCAAGTTATTACAAATATGAAAAATAATAAATCCCCAGGAATGGATGGTTTTACAGTTGAATTTTCTTTTGGGAAGTATAAAGTATGTTTTACTTCGATCATTGAATTATGCATATTTTAATGGTCATATGACTGAAGCGCATACAATGGGAGTGATTATATTAATACCAAAAGGATTTAAATGATATTCCTGGACTTGTGTTGATAATAGATTTTGAAAAAGCTTTCGACTCAATATCACACGACTTTATATTTCAGGCCCTGGACTTTTGAAATTTTGGTGGTTCCATAAAATCATGGATTAAACTTTTGTATGAGAATGCCTCGTCATGCGCTTTGGTCAATGGTCATATGACAAACAGATTTAATATAGAAAGAGGATGTCGTTAAGGTAACCCTCTGTCTCCATACATTTTTATTTTATGTGCAGAAATACTAAGTATAATGGTAAGAAAATGTGATGGTATTAATGGGATAAAAATAGCTAATGTTCAGCACAAAATAATTCAGTATGCTGATGATACTCTAATTACTTTAGATGGTACAGAAGATGATTTGAAGAAAACGATAGAAATTTTAAATACTTTTGAAGCTGCATCAGGATTGAGAATAAATAAGCACAAAACTAAAGTTATATGGATAGGGAGATATAAAGAAAGGAAAGATTCTTTGTGTATAGAAGAAAATTTAGATTGGGTTTTTGATGGTTATTTTAGATATGTAGGCATCGATTTTTCGGGTGACTCGCATGATATGGTTGATCATAATTTTTATGAACAAATTATACATATTAACTCTCAAATGACTCTCTGGTTAAAAAGATCGTGAACAATGTTTGGTATAATAATAGTTGTAAAATCGTTATTAGTATCAAAGTTAAATTATTTATTTTTATCATTACCGAACCCCTCTAATGAATTATGAAAATATTACAAAAGTAATTTTTTGAATTTATTTGGAATCATAAACCTGACAAAATAAGTAGGAAACAAATGATACAACCCTATCATTTGGGAGGAGCCAAAATGATAGATATATACTCACATGTTCATTCATTGAAAATATCATGGATGAGAAGATACTTTTTTGGTAATATAGATTCTTTTATTGATATTTTAATGTATACATTTATGCCTGAAAATTGTCAATTGAACTCTTCTTTTGGTGACGTTCACTTTTTAAGATTGTCAATAGTTGCAACTAACCTGTTTTGGAAAAAAGAAAATTTTGGCTTACAGTATTTTACAGTCTAAAAGTTATCGCGATATATCTTGTCAGCCTCTATGGTTTAATAGTCATATTCAGGTGAATAATGTGTGTGTATTTTATGGGTCTTGGTATGAAGAGGGTATAATATGTATTAATGATTTGTTAGATGAAGATGGTACTTTTTTTGTCACTCAATGAATTTAAATTGAAATACCAAGCTATTAACTCTGGTTTTAATAACCGTTGTGGTATTTTTGTGATAATGGAACAGCCTTTAAAGGGATCTAGTAACTTTGTTGACATGTGCAAAAAGTGATGAATGGTTGATGCAATGTATATTGTTGTTATCTCATATTTCCACAGGGTATTGTGTGAAAATTTCAAGTCAAATGGACATTGTATGGCCAAGTAATGAGCGAAAATGCACAGTGATATTCAGTAAATTACTGCACTCACTTTGTACACGGAAGAAAAACTCGCCCGGAGTTTTTCTTATCTGAATACTTCAATCATACATATCTTTGTAACGAAAGGAAAATTTGAAAAAACCGAAACCTGTCCCATGATTTTATTGTTAAAGGGAAAGTTGAGTTCTGGTAAGGAGAGTACAGTTTTGGTGAAACTGAATTTCAGTAACCCAAACCTGCATCATTACATTACAAACTAATAGTTATAACTAGAAAGGAACACAAAAATACAAATGACGTAGTAAAGATCATGCTATCATTCAAAAAGAGCCGTTAAAACGTAAGAGGGCGCTCTCTAAACACTCATCGGTTTCAACCATTTTGAATAAAATATTGTGCATGTGATGCTTTGTTGAAATAGTGATTAGATAGAGAAATAACCAACAACTATTTAAATACCTATTTTGTAACTTTTTGAAAAGAGGAAGCATTTTCTTTGTATTTTTAACGGCTGGTTCAAAATTCTCTAATAAGCCTGGGGCCCCAGGTTTATTACAAATTGTTACATTTATGGATATTTCAGCCGTCTCTGAACCGATTTTGATCAAACCAAGATGATTTTATTATTTAAATATTATGCTCTTTCAAATTTTACACTCAGTTTTTCATTACCTCACCAAAATATAAGTAGTCTAGCGCCCCCTCTACCAAAACTCAACTATCCCTTTAATACGAATACAACAAGGTATAAGGGAACCGCTAGAATTAAAATTTTATTTTGAGGATTTGGACAATGTTAC
The DNA here is from genome assembly GCA_037951105.1 of Echinarachnius parma. NCBI lineage: Eukaryota > Metazoa > Echinodermata > Echinoidea > Clypeasteroida > Echinarachniidae > Echinarachnius > Echinarachnius parma. Next base: position 67,041 of record JBAMJV010010003.1, read on the forward strand.
TAAGTCCCTTTAAGATTAGATTATCCCTTATCTGTCGATTTCGGAAAGGCTGCTCGCATATATATGCTTTATTATTACAACAAAAATGGGAAGAATGTAAAAGCTTTAAAAAATGGAAAAGGTTTTTTTACTATTGATGAGTCCATATGGCAGAAATATTGTTCTCTTGTATTCAATTGTACTCTGGATGTTAATTTACATAGGTTTCAATTTACACTATTACATAGAATTTTGTTTACAAATGAAATATTGTTTAAATTGAATATGGTCGAAAATTAATTATGTTCCTTTTGTAATGCACATACTGAAACCATTACTCATTTATTTTGTGATTGTCAATTTGTTAACAATATTTGGGCAAAATTAGAAAGATGGATTAACTTAAGTGCTGGATGTAATATACATTTTACAAATGAAAATATATTGTTTGGATTAAGACGTTTAAATAATAGAGCAATAAACTGTTTATTGTTCGTTAGTAAGCAAATAATATTTCGAAATAAACTAGTGAATAAAATACCTGTATTTTCTCAGTTTAAATTAGCGTTAATTTCATATTATAAAAATGAACAATATATATTTAGTTTGAAAGGTCATGGTAAATATTTTGATAAAAATGGTTGTCCTTGAAAAGTATGTTTTCTGATATTCTTTAATTAAACCCCTCAAAAAAAGTTCGGAAACTCAACTTTGATCGATTATATTAGTCTTGTCAAATTTAATTTTTTTCTTTTAGTGTCATTGCATTGCATGTAGATTTCCCTTTAAAATGATACATTATTTGTCATTTATTTCAAATCAGGGAATACATAGTGCGTTTCAGAATGGAGGACGGTCAGAAGTCATATGTCGCAAAATGGGCCGAGAGTATTCAGTTGGGAAATTTTACTCTTGTGTCGTATTTTTTAATGCTCAAGTTGTATCGAAGATTGTAGCGCGTTTAAATGATTAAACCTATCAAATTTGGTATCATTTTAAAGCCCACTTGCCTATCTTTTCAATACGATTATGTCCGTAACAATTTTATTAGCAGGTTAAGTATGGTACAGCTGAATATGGGGGAGGGTCGAGTATGAAATGTTGCAAAATGCATTTAATTTTGTGAAATTGAAGGCGTTGCATCGAAAATCGACTATTGGAGGGGATGTTTTGGGGTTTTACATTGCATAATCATCAGTAAATTTAGCATCATGTACAAGCATGTTTATTTTCCCTTAAAATTATGTCTCACCTGTAATAGTTAGGCTATTGGGGTGTGTGCAGTAAAGCCGGATATCGGGGCGTATTAATGCTATGAATTTAAGACCATGGCTTCCTGTTACAAGATTCCGGAAAGATATTGTTTTATTATTCATAATTATATCATTAATTTACCTTTAATATGATATCTCGTTTGCAATAATTATGCTGCCTGTGTGTGTGCATTACCGGAAAACTCTCAAACTTGATGTTTTGAAAATGCATCAAATTTCCCGAATCCTTCGCAAACTGCCCAGAACTGGCATATTAGCGCCCTCTTTGACCGTGTAGGTATGCCTGGGTTAGCACGTTATCGAATGGCAAAACTTCGACCTTGCAACGTGTCATTTTGAGCCCCATACATTAAGAGGTGCTACACACACCTCAATCACATAGTCATTATGAATGGGGCATTATTTTATTGACAAATTAACACGCTTCAACATGATGTTGAATTTCATAATGTTTATGTAAAGTAAAGTACTAAGATATCTCCACAAAAAGTCGTTTTTGGATGCAATTTCGCTGTCGATCCTCCCCAATATTCACCTTTATTGTGCCTACCCGGCTTTCATAATCATTCCAAGTGAGGTGCCATTGGAAAGATAGTTAAAAAAGGCTTTGTTCTGATACCGTATTCAACAGCATTTCTTCATTGTCAAGATATTCATCGTCGAAAAAATTTGAACTTGAGGAAGACCGTGATATGAGTGTCAGACCTTCCGACTGAAGTTTGTTGGCGCATTTTTTGACATTTCACTTCTGACCTTCCCCCGTTCTCAAATATACTGCGCATACCCCGTACTCGTGATGCTTACGAATTTGGTATCATTTTAAAGAGGTGTACACACTCTTTCAAGTGATACCAAATATAACCAATTATGATTTCATAAGAAAATAGATATAATGGATCAAACTTGAGTTTCCGAATTTTTTTGAGGGGTTTAGTTAAATTTATACAAAGCTATTGTACGACGGTTCATTTATGGTTCATTTATTGTTATTGTTGTTTTATTATTATGATATGCTTGTACATGTCATGCTCTGTTTAATTTTGTTTTGTTTATACCAATAAATGCCCTGTGGAGGGGGGGAAAATGAAGAAAAAAATGATTGGGTGGCTATTATATGCATTCGTCTACGGTCGTATTGCAACAATATATGTTAGGGAAATACTGTATAGTTGTCATTTCTCTAAAACATACGAACTGGCTGATCACGTGAGCGTCCGCCATTATCAATGTTATCATTGTCGGCGGACCAAATGAACCACGGCGGAAAGTATACCTTGTGCATGTGGTGAAGACATTGTCAAGTCGAAGGTGTTCGCTATTCCAGATAATACGCGGAGGGCATGCACAAAACTTTCAACCGGATAGAACAGACATCGCCGTACAAGGGACGTATTCGCCGAACAACAAAAGGACAAGAACGTATACGAACGGAGAAAAACGGAGACGAACGGATTGAAAATTTTGCTGTTCGTTTGTCATACCTTTTCGCAATCCGGTTAGATGTGACCGGGCTATTAAGGTGTTAGGTAGCCAGATCTCCACAGCAAGTTTAACCCTAAAAAGGCCGGGCTATTTGAGGTCTTCAGCAGGCCGGGGGGGGGGGGGGGGCATTATGCCCCCCCCCCCCCCCCCCCCTAAGATCTCAGCCGCGGAGCGGCCGATTGCCGTGGACAATTGCACGCATGATAAGTGAAGTGTATAGAATACAATGGTAATTTAAATTTTGTGAACAATTCATTAATTTGCATATTTATGGTAATTTATGCAAATAAGGTCATAAAATTCATATTTTTACCCATAAATCATATATTCTTCATAATTAAACTCTGGTTTTCACTACATATATTCTTTAGAGCATTTGGAATAATAATACGACAACAAAATCTGGAAGAGCCAGGTTCTTCCTTATGTTTTCTATTGTTTTTTTATAATTTCTTATGTATTTCTTTGTGTTTTTTTACTTATGTATTTTATTGTTTTTTTATTTTTTATTTGTAACTATAATTCAACTATTTTGAACCCCAAAACAAACATATCAAATGTAAACAAGACCAAATAACCAATGATATACCTCCTTTTACGAAAACTGATACTTCCATATGTTTTGTACACAAATCACGAAATTGAGCAATTTTCGGGCTGACATGCATATACAAAAGGTCACGTGACTTCGTAACGGTAAGGCCGATTTTCTAATTTTTTGTTTTAAAATATGCGCAAGACCGAAAAGAAAAAAGTCACTAAGCAGCGGCGCGTCATCTTACCGCGTTTTGGAGCAATAACAAAAATCGCGGAGGGGGGGGGGGGCATTATTATGCCTCCCCGGACTTTTTAGGGTTAAACCAATTTTATTTGCAAGTATTTTTAATAAGACAACAAATTCAGAAGTCTACTTAAAAAAAATGTGTTGCGAACACCTCCAAATCCGAGATGGCGTCCAAAAAAGTAGCCTTTTTTTTTTTTACTTGCTATAGATAATTGGCAAAGTTTACCAAACGATATCGGAAGTCAGCATGATTTTGCAGTCAAATTAAAGACAATAACATTTCCTATGAATTGATACCAAACACCATGTATTTCAGGATATGTAACACGGTCATTTTAGCCCCAAACTCAAATTGTAGGCATTTTCCCCCAACAATAGGAAATCATTGCTTTACATAATTCAGCATAAATCAATAATTATATTGGGAGTTGAATTACTACTTCTAGGACAACTGCCCAGTTATATCAGCAATACGCTGTAAGAATTTCAAGCTGTGTGTACCATATCTGAACAAAAAGTTATGATAACTGGAAGTCAGCATTTGACATCGACAAATACAGCAATTTGTTACGATTTCGAACACTATACAGGGTGCACCAACAAATGTGATTCTTGTTTTAGGACTTTATTAAAGAAATGCGTCGAATGACATTATTGCTTCTTCTCGTTTTTAACAGAAATTCATATGTTCTTCTTTTATATCATACATTTGCCTGTTCTTTCAAATTCGACACTCAGTTGTTCATTACCTCACAAAGAAATTGCGTTGTGCAGCGCGCGCGCCCTCCCTACCAAAACTGAACTACCCATTTAATTTATTAACATACGTATTTGCGTTTTAGGCTTGGGTTAGAAAGCTTGATGTTATATCCCTAAAATACGGAAACTGGCTAGCGCAGAGACCATGGTATGTTCAGAGAGGGCGGGATCGTGTTTGATATATCCGGGCGTTAAGCGGATTTTACTTTGTGTATGTTGAAGCGATATGTCAAGTCGATGGTATTCGCTATTCAAAACAGAAGAAATAGCTTCTATTTTCTATATTTCTAATGTCATCATGACAATGTAAAAATAACAGTCTTTTATGTATTTCATTAATTCACTTTGTTAATTTGGTTAAAAGAAGGGAAAAAACACAAATTAATATAACAAAATCCCGCTTTACAAGGGAGACATGCATGGTCAAAGAAAAGTAAAAACACAAAACAAAACAATAAGAACTGTACAAATTATATTAAGAGGCAATTATCTACGTTGTATTTTGTTTTCTAAAAGAGAGTGGAGCCTGCGACTTGTGGTCGTTGTCCCCATCTTGTAAGAATTGAAATTATATAATACAAACGTGTAGACTACAAACATAGTTTCAATCAATTTCATGAAGGTTCATGATATAAGAAACAGTATGTGAACCAAATTTGAAACTATATGTTTAAAAGGCTGATGACTATTTAGACACTAATAGTGAATTCCTTCCAAATAGCATCAAGACAGGCTACCAGCCAGGAATATATCAAACATAGCAGAGATGTTCTTTTTGTGTATATATAATGCTAATGTGTCTACCTCAGTTGGATACTACTACATTTAGTATACATATCACAATTTGTCGATTAACCATATGAATCCCAAGGGAAGGGCACATGGTGCCGCTAGCGTATTGGTCGACACTTTTCTATTTATAATTTGATATTGATAATTTTCTGGATAATGAATGGTGAATGAATGGTGTGTGTTGGCGTCTCCTATCTTTTCTTCAGAAAAACTACAACTTTCGACTTTTTTGACCGTACAAGTGTGGTGAAATGAGAATGTAATATCTCTGTAATTACTTGTGTGGACCTTTGGAGTCAAGAACTTTATATATTGATCGATTTTCTTCAAACTCTTCTGCAAATCTACAGTGCTCCTGTCTAGCCATTTGTCTTGTCAGTCCCATGTGCCTATTCGCTGTTATGTGAAATATATATACTCTGCTTGAACTATTATACAGTATTCTTTGTGTATACTAGTGACTTTCATTTAGAACAGAAAAGGTGCCTTCAATTCACCAGTTTAATACCATTGTTGAGATACCATTCACCATTCGACTGACAAAGACAAAATCCTCTTGGACTTAACTTCTAATACCAGATAATACCCAACCCAACAATGGCCGTGAAAAAGGGAAAGCTGGTAATAAAGGACCTGCTAGAGGACGACGAGTTTCTGACTGCTGTCAATGGGCTAGTATCGAAAGCAGTTGATGCCAAAATACTTGAGATGAAAACTCTGATCGACAAACAGAACGGAGACATCCACGACCTTCAATGCAGTCTGGAAGAAGCCACATACGACATCAAACATCTTAGTAAGCAGCTAGAGTCTAGTCTCAACACCATACAAAAACTCGTCAATGATCTCAACAGCCAGGAGCAGTATTCCCGTAGAAACTGCGTCAGGATCTACGGCGTGAAGGAGTCACCGAAGGAGAACACCGATGCCGTTGTATGCCAGATTGCGAAGGATCACCTTGCCATCGACCTGGACCCGAAGGTCATCGACCGGAGCCACCGGGTCGGGAAGCACCGGGAGCCTAGGAAGTCTGGCGGATCGGTCCCCCCGCGGCTGATAATTGTCAAGCTGACTAGCTACAAACATCGGCATGTACTGATCGCGAAGAGACGAGCACTGAAGAACACCGGGATGGGGATTCAGGAAGACTTGACTGACCACAACAACAAACTGCTCACCGAAGCCAGACATCACGCAAAAGTGGAAGCCGCCTGGTCCATGGACGGGCGAATTTTCGTCATCCCTCGCTCGAGTACCAGGCGGCAGAACCCGAAGAAAATCATCAGGTGCAAAGAAGACCTAGACAGCTTGTGACTTTGATTAAATTACTGCGCCACAATAATGTATGTGAACCTTTCTTTTTCTCTAAACATACATTTTATGCATGAACAATATACAATGACATGCTTTAATAAAAGGTACATGACATTTCAAAAACTCATAATATTAATCTCTTTTAAATGATGCAAACTTGTAGTTGTATTGCATTATGTATTATGTCATGTGATTATAATTTGTTCATATACTTTATTATGCAAAAGGAAATAATAACATACACCTGTATGGTCATATTAAGGGAACTATCTTGACTTCATAGAGTCCTACTTGTATCTTATCTTTTTTTAAATTCTATAGGTAGAACAAAATTGTTTTATGATGTACATATATTCATTCTCACGTAATTTGTATTTTCTGTGTTTTTCTGGTGTTTGTAAAATGACAAAGACTTTTGAACAGTGCATCAAGAATACATGTTGGTCTCATGAAAACCACTTACACGCTTGTTATAAGACTGCTTTTCGTACTGATACATTTCTAAGATTCATTATTATGTACAATGCTACAATGAAGTTTTTACATGAATAATCCTCTAGATGATCTCGATCCTGACTTGCATGTTTTTAATTCCTCCACGACATGTCCATGTCTCTTACCCTCAGAATTTAATTATCAATCTCCATTTGATTCCAATTTAAGTTTGATTCATTTTAATGCCAGAAGCCTACAAAAAAACTTTGAAAATATATCACAATTTCTCTCAATGTTACACCATTATTTTGATTTTATAGCTATCTCAGAAACATGGATAAATGCTACGCCGTTAATCCCCTTCTCTCTTGATGGTTATACAATGCTAAATGCTGATAGGTCGCATGGACGCGGGGGTGGTGTTGCTTTATTTGTAAAAACTGGTATTGTGTATAATGTTAGAATGGATATTGTGTGTAGTTCTGATACTGATATTAATTGTGAATGCCTATTTATTGACTTTGTAGATCAGTTTCAGAAGACAAATACTGTCGGTGTAATATACCGGAAACCTGGCTCAAGTATGACACATTTCTTTGAATTGTATAATGACATTGTGCGTAAACTAACTAGTGAACATAGAAACATTTATATAACTGGTGATTTTAATATTGATCTTTTTAAAACTGACAATCATGTAAATTAATTTCTTAGTATTAATTCTTTGTTTGGTATATTACCTGTCATACGTACTGCAACCCGTATTAATAGACAATATTTTCACTAATGTTATTGATTCAGATGCGCATTGCGGTACCTTTTGCACTGATATTACAGATCATTTACCAATATTTATTATTTTCAAAGGTCACAATTCGTCATGTAATGAATCAAGTGAATATTTTTAACGTAATTTTTCACAAGAAAAAATAGAACATTTTCAAAACGATCTTATTAAGGAAAACTGGTCTTATGTTTATAGTTGTCATAATTCAGAAGAAGCCTATGATTTATTTATTCATCGGTTTATTATTTTATTTGATAGACATTTTCCTTTGGTTAAGAAGAAATGTAATAAACGTATTCGTAAGCCCTGTATCAATAAATCTATTTTACGTTCCATAAATAGGAAAAATAATTTGTATAAACAGTTTATTAATAAAAAAAAATTCAATAAATGAGAGAAAGTATAAGAAACAAAGAAATAAGGTTAATAATATGCTAAAGAATGCTAAGAAAAAATTCTTTTGTAATAAATTGAATCAATTTAAGTATGATGCAACAAAAACCTGGACTGTTATTAATTCATTATTAAATAAGCCCAAACATTCTCTACCAGAATATGTTACATGTGATAACAAACGTATTGATGGTCAATGTATAGCTACTGAATTCAATTCATATTTTGTTAATTGTTGTAAGGAAGCCGTTGAAACGCTATCAGCGTCTAGTCCTAGTACCATGTTTAATCAATATCTTAATGATCATTTTCCCGACTGTATGTTCTTCAATCCCATATCTGTACATGAGTTAATACAAGTAACTAAGACATTGAAAAATAGTAATGGATGTAGATTTGATTATCTGAGTAGTAATTTGTTAAAAAAAGGTAATACATTATATTGTTTATATTTTTAATATTTCTTTGAAAACAGGTATTGTACCAGATAAATTGAAAATTGCTAAAATTACCTCTGTATTTAAACAGAATGACCCACATACCTTTAGTAATTATAGACCAATCTCAGTTCTACCCAGTATTTCTAAATTACTTGAGAAATGTATTTATAATCGACTTTATTATTTTTGTTCAAAAAAAGATATTCTCATTGATTCACAGTATGGTTTTAGAAAAAAAACATTCTACTTCCTATGCTTTAGTTGAGTTACAAGATAAAATTCTTTCTGCAATGAACAGTAATAAATTTGCTATAGGGATATTTATGGACCTGTCAAAGGCTTTTGATATAGTTGATCATAAAATTCTATTATCAAAATTACAATATTATGGAATTAGAGGAGTGCCCTTACAATGGTTTGATAGTTATCTTAATAATAGAGTCCAATATGTAATGTACAATAATAACCGTTCCGATGTATCTTGTATTACTCATGGTGTACCCCAAGGATCAATCCTTGGTCCCTTATTATTTTTGTTATATATAAATGATATTAAGAAAGCTACCGATAAATTTGAATATATTATGTATGCAGATGATACCACTTTGATTTATAAGCAGCCAAATATTGTTGATTTAGAAGTGAATGTTAATAATGAGTTAGATAGGATTTCGTTATGGTTCAAATCAAATAGACTATTGCTAAATCTTGGTAAAACAAACTATGTAACATGTCACAATACGAAATGTAACATAGCAAATATACTTAGTGCCCTTACTCTCAAAATTGATAATATTCCTTTGTCTAAAACTGACACTGTTAATTGTCTCGGTGTACTTATAAGTAGTAATATGCAATGGGATACACACATAGATTATTTAATAGGTAAAGTTTCTAAATGCATTGGCATACTCTATAGATTAAAGGAAGTAATTCCTTCATCCGCATTGATATTATTATATAATGCGTTCATGATGTCACATTTAAATTATTGTATTATTGTATAGGGTAATAGTAATCACACTAAATTGGATAAATTGTTTAGATTGCAAAAGAAAAAAAAATATGCTTAGGTTGCCATTATACTACTCACTCTGCCCCACTGTTTAGGAAATTGAAAACACTAAATATGTTTGATTTGTATTCTTATTCTATTGCTCTGCTAGGATTCTATTATTTTCAAAATATACTTCCACAAAATATTTCAAGAATGTTCATTTTGAATAATAATGTGCATAATTCTAATACGCGTGGGCGTGACTCATTCCATTTTTGGCCAGTAAACACAAATATTTCTTTGAAATCAGTAAGAAACAATTTTCCTGTTATTTGGAACTCTATTCCTCCTGAAATATCTTCATGCAAGTCATTAACATTATTTAAAACAAACTTGAAGCAGCATCTTATATCTAAATACGACTGACGTTATAACCCATATATTCATTATATTATGTTATGTATACATTCCCAAAATCAAATCCATATTTTGTCAATTTGTCATGTATGTGTTTTTGTATTGTTATTTTTTATTATTATTTTTTTTTTGTTGTTGTTTATATATCTGTTTGTTTTCTGTTTTGTTTGTATAAGTAAATCGCTTTAACACTGTTCGGGGAACTACGCCTCCACAAGGCCATTTGGCTTTATTTGTAGTTTCCTATTTTCATTTTGATTTATACTGTGAATCCTAATTTGTATATATATATATATATATATGTACTGTTTTTATTTGAAATGAAAATGAATAAATGAAAAAAAGAAATTTACTATTTAATATTTACAATTTACCTTTTCAATAAATTTGGTGACCTTTCCTACAATCGTTTTGCGAATATCTTATTATCTGTTATTTTATCTGTTATCTTATTGAAAACTTCCTTTTTCCATGATAACCATGGCAAGAGTATGTTTTTTGTTCCATTTCAGATTTTATTTTGTTTTAGAAAACAAGTGAAGTTAAGGGCTTTTCTGGTCAAATGTAATGCATAAATCAAAGGTGTACATCAGTGGATCCCTCTTGTTTCCAATATGTATATCTCTATGTTGTGTAAATTGTAATAATTCATTTGTAATGTTTTGTTGGAAGCAAGAATAAAATTGAAATTGAAAACAAAATTGAAACTTAAATTCAAGAAGGAATGTGCTGTTGTTCATTTGTTATTTTAAGAGAGTACAGTTTTAGTTTAGAGGGAACTTCAAGAAATGATTAATTTGTGAGGTAATGGAAAATTAAGTGTAAACATTTGTCAGAAAATAATGTTAAGTAAAGATACACCCAACAAGCAATGAACGTATTTTCAAATTCTATATACACTTTATGTTATGTTTATTACATCTTATGGTTAAAAAGAAACATGTAGTTCAGTTTAGGTTTAGAGGGCGCTTCAATGAATCATTTGTGTGTGGGAACCAGTTGACTGCGGACCACGTAATATTACGTGCTTGGCAAGTGTACTTTGTGTGCGGACCACGTAATTGTACGTTCTCATCCTATTGTCTGAGTTGAAGCGTCAGCGCAGCACAGTGCATACCCCTACCGTGTAAATAGAACCTGAATTACAAAATCTAAACTATGGACAACAGATGGCGATATGCTTTACAAAATAATCGAGGCTTTTGCTGTGATTTATATAGGCTCTTGATCCGCATCTACATAGTCAAAGTGTACAGCATCACTGTTCAAAATGGCGACTTACACTACAAACGATTTGAAGAAACTTTTGATGATAGAAAAAAAGCTCACTTTAGTGAAGGATCTGTTGAGGTGTCAGAAGGTGAGGATGATTATTTTATGGACATAGGAAACAGTGAATCTGATGAAAGTGATGTATAGACAATGCCAATTTGTTTTAATCGAAGTTTGCCTGCTAGTAGTCCTATTCGAAAGAAACGGCGCATTGACAGACAGCTTACCGTCGCTGCTGCACAACTACAGCCAGATATACTGTACATGTATGCCATATAAAATACGTTTATACAGTTACCAGTTACCAGTTAACATGAAATATGTGCAATTTTCATTCATAAATGAATATCATGTGATTTGAGCATGTGAATTTGTGTGTGTGTGAATAAAATCCCTCAGCACCTTGGGGTTCAATGCGCATTATAGCCCGCAACAGTTAAGTGTTTTATTTGAAGAAACACAAGACTAGAAATCAACATTTTACAACAAATTACTCACTCAAAATCAAAATATAGAAAGTTCAATTTTCCTCCTTTTGGAAGAAAGCTCTTCAAATATTAATATAATATACCAACATATACCAAAATTATTAAACAAGTTGTTTTTGATGACATTTCTATTGAATAATTGTTATAACCAAACATCGCATTCAAATAATTGATAAATGGTCGAAAATTGGGGTGTCTAGAGGACGCCTCTTGTGTTGACAGCTGTTGTTTTTGTTTTCTTCTATCTAAACATCATTTCATTATAACTTTTATTTGTTAATAATAACTGACTAGTTTTAGAAACTAAAATGCTGTTTGACAAGCACTGTACTACTTCGGTTTCAAATCTTTTCTGAATAAAACTGAAAGGAAATTATCAATAAGACACAGGCTCACAGGGTAACTATGACCGAAATAGTATAAAAGCATCATAATTAATAGTATCAACACATCATATGAAGGCCATCCTCACAACTGATTTGCATGCAAAAATGATCACCCTAAAAATCAAAGAACATAACAAAAATGACATGTCCTCTATTATTGTTGAAGTTGTACGTTTACGCATTGATAACACATAAATCAACTGTCCGCACACAATATTTATTTTAACCCGTTGAGGACGAATTGATTTTAGTATAACACGCATTCTCCATAGACTCAAGCCCGAAATATTTCGGGACCAGTCCTCAACGAATTTACGGCATTTTCAATATTTTCCCAGAATCTCCAGAACTATGCGTTTGTATGTTTTAAGCAGCAAAATACTGCATATCTGTGTAAATTTGTATTTACAAAGAGTTTAGGTTTACGATATCTGAAGTATGTAAATTTGTTCACACACCACCTCACAATAATATACAGATACATCCACATGTATATGAGCTTCGACAGAATATCTGGTCGTTCATGAACCTTTTCTAGACACGAACATTAACATATCAACGGGCAATTATCCAATTATCCAATTATAAAATTGAGTTATACAAACATAATTAAAGTATACTAACATATTTTCAATCAATTTCTTAAATGACCATGATATAAATGTTATCTGCGAACAAAGTTGAAATAAAATGAATGTGGAGTTATATTTAAAGGAATTTAGTTACATTATACAAATCGACAAGACTTACTATATAAAATGACCAAAATTGTATAGAACCAATTTTAAATATTGCTAGTTCTTTGTGCACACGATCCACAAAATGTTGTTAATGTTGTTAACGTTATACAGGGCCTGAAACTTGATTAACTGATTTTACCTGATTTTAACTGATTAAAATGTAAACAAGTCATGTATATGTTAAAGGGGTAGTACAGTTTTGGTAAGGCTGAACTTTAGTAACCAAACCTGGACAGTAACATAATAAACTATTAGTTATAACTCCACCATGCTCCAAAGGTATACAAAATTACAAACGACTAAGTAAAAAGCCTGTTATCATTCAAAAAGAGCCACTAAAACACAACAGGGCGCTCTCTAAAAAGGCGTTGGTTTCAACCATTTTTCATACAAAATTATGCATGTGATGTTTTATTGAAATAATGATTAAATAGAGAGATCATTAACAATTATTTAAATAACGCTTTTGAAAATGTTTTAAAAAGTGTAAGCATTTTTTTTTTGTTTTTGAAAAATCATCTAATTATTTGGGCCCCAAATAATTATAAGAGCAGATATATTTATTGATATTTCAGCCGTTTGTGGACCGATTTTGACCAAATAAAGTTTATCCTGCCATTAAAATTGCTCGTTCTCTCGAATTCAATACTCAGTTTTTCATTACCTCACAACAACAATTGTGATGTGCAGCGCCCTCTCTACCAAAACTGAACTACCCCTTTAATTGGTCAGATAAGTCAATTATCGTCATTCACCCATAACAAAACACAAGTTTATTGTTGCAATTATAATTATATAGATAATGTTGTACACTTATTTCAACCAACCTTAAAAAGGGCTGTAAACCAGTGATATGATACTTTACTCAAGGTTAGCCGATATGCCGTATTGTGTAGTTATTGTGGCAATGTGAAACCGTGTGCGTCCCCGGTGTGTCTAGAGATGTGGGTTTCAACATAACGACTTGTTCTTCAAAAAACGTGTTGATGTTATGTTACCCTACTGTTAACTCCCCATTGTAGCTAGCCATACATTCAAGAGTATGTATTTTCTTGTGGGAATTGTATGTTCATAGTAAGCAAGTGAGGTTTAGAGATCGTTCTGGCCAATTGTCATACAAAGTATCAATTAATACATTACCAATGTTTTAAACGAACAGTCACAAGAATGAAATTGTTGCTAAAGAAAACTATTCAAGTAAACGGTCGGGGGGGGGGGGGGGGTTATTTGTACGCGTGATGGTTCGAAATGTGTTATCAAATGATATCTACACAATACTCAAATGGAAAAAAAAAATCAATAATACTCATGTCCAAAGTGTAAATAAAACCGGAAAGGTATAAACGCGTAATACACATCATATGAAAGTCACAATCAAAAGTACTGCGTACAAAATATGCATGACTAAAAGAAACATAACACATGTAACATTGCATGTCATTTTTTTTCTAGAAAGTGTACAAAATCAGTAATGAAAATTAAACAAATTTGATTGTCTATAAAAAAAAGTATCATGAAGCTCAGATGTTATAATGTGTTCAATATTTTTCCACATCTCTCAGCTTTGAGTTCCTGTGGTTAAGCAACATAACCAAAGAACTGCACATTTTTCTCACACCATCCAACAATGAAAATATGTATGCATATTAACATATATATGAGATTCGAAAAATTATGTTGTCGTGGTGAAAAATAACTTTTGCCAGAATAAAGCCAAAAGTTAATGTTCGAATTTATATTACATTAATAAATCAACCTTTATTAATTTTGCGTATCAATCGCCTGTGGTCGATGCCTAAAAGGCTTCTGAGTGGGTTTGTCTTCTTATTTAAATACATGTGAATGGATAATCGTTCTTCATCTGTTGTCTTATCATTTTGACGCGGATTTGTTTCACTCTGGTAGTTAGGCGACGCATTTTCACTCGACTCTACGTCAGCGCCTTTATTGACGCTGCCCAGGGGTACGGGAGGAGTTGGAATCGTGGATGACTGAGGTTGGATGAGATCTTGGTACAGGTGCATTGCGGTTTCCTCTTGCTTGCTGTTCTTGTCACATCCTTTCACTCCTGTATCCTGCCAACTGGAAACACGAAATGGAAACATATTTTTGGGGGGCATTCATGTTGGATATTGCATACATAACTTTACGTATCTATAATAGTTTTACCGAGGAATTGATTCGTATTGTCCCTGATTTGCACTTCGGTAGTTCGATGTATTGACACTCAGCGAGACTTAAATGAAGACGGATTTCTATCACGAGGATTTGGTATTCATTACTTCGGCATGATGTTAGACGCTTTTGTAACAATATTGTTTTGTACAAACCCTTACTATTATACAAATAGTGCATGGTTTGGAGTTGAATATACCAGAATAGACGATACATTTTTAATTTCTCTAGAGCGATTATATTGCATCGAGGCCGCAGGCCGAGTGCAATATAATCGCACGAGAGAAATTAAAAATGTAGAGGTGTCTATTATGGTATATTTAACGGCAGGAATCATGTACTATTTGTTATACAGAGTGAGTCACAAAAAATGTCCCACTTTTGTAAAGTTGTATTGTTTGAAATATGAATATTTAATCATGGGTTTCATG
Source organism: Echinarachnius parma (assembly GCA_037951105.1). Lineage (NCBI taxonomy): Eukaryota > Metazoa > Echinodermata > Echinoidea > Clypeasteroida > Echinarachniidae > Echinarachnius > Echinarachnius parma. Next base: position 82,386 of record JBAMJV010010003.1, read on the forward strand.
ATATGTCTTGATAGAGGTATCCTCCCAGTACATTTAGGTACCATTTTCATTTGATCCTCTGCACGCATGACTGAACATCAGACAATCTTTAGAAGACTGCCAGATCTCACTTGCGCCAAGTGGCTGGGTGAGGAATAAAACAGTGTTTTGAACAAAGACAGCCAGACAGACAAACACACACACACACACACACACACACACACACACACACACACACACACACACACACACACACACACACACACGCACACACACAACCAACCACACATACACACACACACACATGCACACGCACACGCACAGGCAAACCCACACACACACACAAACACACGCACACGATGATGATGATATGATGGTGGTAGTAAATGTGTTTTAAGGACGTTCCCCAGTTATGTTTGTGCGCATCCGAACTGCGCAGGTTGGTCAGATGACGCATGAATGGCTTTGCGCGTATCTAATTGTGACGTATGAATACGTTTACGCACCTCTGCTTCAAATCATAAACAAGGTTGTTATAATTTGATGACATTCAATAATGGCATGAATTTTTGACCACTACCTTCTTTTTTGCCTACCTCCCTTTTAGATAGGAAGTTCAAAACGACAAGGAAAGTATGTTTTTCATGTCATCTCAAAAGCCTAATACATTTCCATTTACCCATGTTTGACTGTTAACTGTGTTGTCTTCACTAAGAATTGTTGTAAATGGGTACCAAATTTTAATCAAAACAATTTAAGAATGTAGGACTCTAGAGATGGTATTTGAGTTCATATTGATCATACGTTGTGACAAACACACGCACCTTCATTTATCTTGGTTCAATTCATTGGCAACAGAGGCCCAAACATATTTTGTTTCCAAGAGGCAAAGGATCTATTCTATCATCAAATTGGCAATATTATACTCACTATTTTGATATAATATTTTTTCAAGGTGATGTATTTCATTATGAATGCAACAAGAAACATTTCCTTTTCATTTTCGGGATCAAATACTGCCAATTTGATAATAGTGTTAAGTCAGCGAAATGTTTTCCAATTTGAGGATTGCCCGATCATTTGCATTTCAAGGTTTCGTGTGAGAAAACAACTGTACATTGAATTACAACAAATTTGGGCACAAATTGTGCAGATATTTTTTCTCTTACTTTTGACTCGTGTTAAACATTTTCACTAATACTAAGCATGATTTGTCCAAGAATTGTTTTTACACTGTGAAACTCTATCAGTGGGTTAATTACCCCTGTTTCAGGGTTCTGTTTTTTTTCTATGTTTCATTCTTTTTTGGGACGCAAAGTACATCGCGAGAGTTTACAGCATATCAACCACTGCAACAACAAACAAATGCAATCTCCAATCAACACTATTATAGATCAAGAATTATTTGTTCATTGGGAGGGCAGACTAATATGTTACAACTCCCCTTTCCTGATTTGTCTTCCTCCAGTAGGCCTATCACTTTTTCCACAATTATGTCAAGTTTGGCGAAAGAACCTGTCCGGCGGTGTGGAGTTTAACACACAAAATACCACATGGGGGCGCTGCAAGTAAAACACACAAAAAAAAACACCAACACATGGACCGTCCTTTGTGAATATTTCCCCACCCTATCACGGCAATTTTGGCAAGTTTTGTGAAAGTGACATGGGTTTTGAATGTACAACATAGGTTTTATGAACCCACCCCATCATTGCATCCCTGGATAGGTTCCCGACCAGATTTTGTGGTCTTACGATGTTTTCTGCCGCATGGGGGCGCTGCTAGCACAAAAACGAGCACACGAACCCCCCATTTTTATAGTTTTTCTGTATTCAGTAACCCTTTTTCTATAATTTTGGCAAGTTTCGTAAAAGTGACATGGGTTTTGAATGTACAGCATATGTTTTATGAACCCACCCCATTAGTGCATCAATGGATAGGTTCCAGACCAGATTGTGTGGTCTTACGATGTTTTCTGCCGTATGGGGGCGCTGCTAGCACAAAAACGAGCGCACGACCCCCCCCCCCCCCCCCCCCCCCATTTTTATAGTTTTTCTGTATTCAGTAACCCTTTCTCTATAATTTTGGCAAGTTTCGTAAAAGTGACATGGGTTTTGAATGTACAGCATAGGTTTTATGAACCCACCCCATTAGTGCATCAATGGATAGGTTCCAGACCAGATTTTGTGGTCTTACGATGTTTTCTGCCGCATGGGGGCGCTGCTAGCACAAAAACGAGCACACGAACCCCCCATTTTTATAGTTTTTCTGTATTCAGTAACCCTTTCTCTATAATTTTGGCAAGTTTCGTAAAAGTGACATGGGTTTTCAATGTACAGCATAAGTTTTATGAACCTTGCCCATTATCCCACCCCTAACGGAAAACGTCCCTGAGAAGGATTTTTAGGATATTGGTGTTTTCTGCCGCGTGAGGGCGCTGCTAGCAAGATTGAGAGCATACACCCCCAACTTTAAATTTTTTTTCCTCGTTTTGGATACCTTTCTCTACAATTCTCCCAAGTTTGGAGAAAATTACGTGGATTTTGAAAGAATTATGGGGATTTAAGTTTGCTATTGGACATTTTGTTGCCTATCATGGCATTGATCCTGTAACGCTATCATTCTATACTGGACGTCAGATTGCCATATTCTTCAGAGTCCCGTAGAAGAAAAACAAGCACACGAACCTATGGTTTTATTTGCATATTTGGGCTTTGGATGGGTCAAAGTTACGGTATGGAAAGTTTGAAGAAACTGACATGGACTTCACTTTAACTGGGGAACGTCCTTAAGGGGAAAGATTGTCGGGGAATTGCCACTTAAACATTCAGCGATCTTGAAAAATATCAATGCTTAATCAGAAAAGGGGAAATTATGAAAATGTTGTTACCGTGTGTGTTGTGTGTGTGTGTGTGCGTGTGTGTGCGTGCGTTTGTGTGTATGTGTGTGTGTGTGTGTGTGTGTGCGTGTGTGTGTGTGTGTGTGTATGTGTGTGTGCGTGTGTGTGTGTTTGCGTGTGTGTGTGTGTGTGTGTGTGTGTCAGTATGTCTGTCTGACTGTCTTTGTTTAAAGCACTGTTTTATTCCTCACCCAGTAACTTGGCGCAAGTGAGATCTGGCAGTCTTCTAAATATTGTCTGATGTTCAGTCATGCATGTAGAGGATCAAATGAAAATGGTACCTATATGTACTGGGATGATAACTATATCAAGACATATCATGAAACCCATGATTAAATATTCATATTTCAAACAATACAACTTTACAAAAGTGGGACATTTTTTTCTGACTCACTCTGTATAAGATGATTATTTTGAGGAACTTATTTTGTTATTATGTTGATAAACCAAAATTGACCTTGCTCATATTGTGAGTGTTCTCTTGTCGGCCCTGCGTACTTTGTACAAGGGCCAGCGCGTATTAAAAAAATAATTGCGCGCTCTGCGCATTTTCCCCATTCAAGAACAAGCGCACAAGCGCACATTACGCACTCCAAGGCCATCCCCTGCGCAGTTATAGTGCATATGCACTATAACTTTACCATTTACTATACCGGATTAAGCACCAGTAATCAACCAAGAGGAATGCTCAATTTCCATTAATTATGACGTCATCATCTTATATAACGTATTATTGAGAGAAAATCTCTTTCAAATAGAAGGCGGAAATTACTTAATTGATTTTTTAGTTTAATCGTAATGCATACCGTGTCTGTCGCAAGCATATCGCTATAAGTAGACATCCCAAAATGATGTTTACCAACAGGGATACACCAAACAAAGTCCATGGCAGTACGAGATCAGACTTTCCAGTCAATGATTCTGTAACTGGATAGAACATTTGAACAATATTTTAAAATATTATAACCCGTTCAGGACTGGTCACGATAATATTCGGGTAGAGTCTATGGAGAATACATATAGCAAAATACTATATCAAAATTAATCAGTCCTGAACGGGTTAAATTATACCTACTCATGATTAACACGTTTGGGGCATTGAAAAGACTGTGCAAACAAAGCTGACCATAGCCCACAGTGTGATAATCTTTGATTGTTGCCTTTTTCAGTTTAATTGATTTAAATTATTGTCTCAATATTAAAGCAATACATACATGACATAACGAATAAAACAATTGAGAGATACATTTGACTCACACTGTTATTGATTATGCTTACCCCCTTTTCATATACATAATAGAGAACATAATTTCAAAAAGGAACAACTCCAAACATGGCTGGCGTCAGATGGTGATTGTATGATTGACTACAGAGGTCAGAGAGATGCACTCTATTTCATTGACTAGAAGTACGTGTACCAATATTTCTCACCTGGTTGTGTCGACGTATAAATCGGTTCTGACCAAGCACCAATGCCAGCACCATTAACAGTTCTAACCTGCAAAAACAAAAATCATTGTATTAGTTTGTTTAAGAACTCCGATCGAAAAAAATGAATGTTCTACAATTGTAGTAATAAAGCATATTTATAACATGTTAATCATGGTTATATTTTAAAGGGACTTAGTAACATTGTCCAAATACTCAAAACTTATTTGGAACTCTAGTGATTCTCTCATACCTTATCATATTCATATTAACATAACAGCACGGGACAGGTTTCGGTTTGTTTCCATTTCGCTCAAAAGATATGTACGATTGAAGTGTTCCGATATGAAATTGTCTACGGGACAATTTAAGCCGTGTACAAACTTAGTACAATTAGTTAGTAAATATCACTTTGCATTTTTGCTCATATCTCAGCCCAAAACATTCAATTAACATGAAATTTGCACACATTACTTTGTGCACATATAAGATCACACCAATACACATTGTATTAATCACTCATCACTTTTCGCACTTGCCAACAAAGTTACTAGATCCCTTTAATAGAAATGTCCCCAATACGATTTTATGAAAAGACATTCTAATTTGGCGAACATTTAACAGAGAATGCTGGTGTAGCAACTGACCGTGCAAATAATAAGATGAATCCTCCACCAGAGAAAATATATTTTGTGTCTGTGACGTAGCGTGGTTCCCATGTTCTGGGGCACGCTTTTTGTATATGTTTACATATTTACCATTTTAACCATGTTTTGAATGTGTTTTGTCACTTTTGTTTTGCCACTGATTTGGGTCAAAATAAAATTTAAGAAATGTCCCTGTTTAATGTTGTCACCCTTCACTGAGTGACCGAATATCCCCGGCTTGTTCACAGACGGGAACCAGGTTTCCTTGGTTCCGAGCATAACATATCATCGTGCCTTTACCAGGGTAGCACACTCCCGCAAAAATGGGATCGCTCAGAGTCTCGACTTTCCCGGATTCTTCGCACGGTAATGTGCGGAAAGCATAAAGCGCGCTATCAGCTCTATACTCATTTTAGACCGTATATTGATTATAAGAAATCAAATTACACGACCGTCGATCGCTTATAGTATGTATGTATACGTGCCATGTCCTTTATCTCGACTTGACTACATCAATGTTAGTGGAATCCCTTGTAACTATCGTAAACTCACGTATACAAAAATAGATGTATTGCCCTCGGGATACACCCATCGCTTCTATTATGCCTAGTACTGAACAGTGAAGTTATGTTATTTACGAGCTATGTTGAATATGAGCGAAAGCAATATCATGGTCAGGCAGATATCGGTCGGTTGGGTGACATCAAGCCCGGTCCTGAGAGTATATCATCCACGGCCATTTAAGCGTTCTGTCGAATTAACTGAGCATTCGGATGCGCATGCTTGCTTTCTAAACTCGCAATTAATTGTTCAAATATAAATTGTACATGCCCTGAGAGAACTGTCGTATATACAGACACCAAAAATACGTCAAAAAAGCGAGACATACCCACATACATGCACCTCAAAAATGAACTAAACTTACTACGATCGAATAATTAGTTCCACTCTCCAATCCTGTAAGAGCGTGTTCGACATATAATGATGATACTATGAGTTAAAGTCCTACGGCTCTATCTACGCACGTCTTGCCCGTCATTGTCTCGTACTGGACTTCGTAGTATCGTATGGCGCCGTTGAGGTTAGGGGGCGTGGCTGCAAACCACGTGATGTTGACGGTATCCGTACTGGTCCCTATGACACTGACATCGACTGGTGGTGGTGCGACTGTGGAGAGAATGTTTCAAGATGAATATGTCGCTTTGAATCTAATTTACGTGGAATGTGCGAACTTTGGATATGATTATGATTAAAAAGGCGTAGGAACTGAAGCAAGTCCCCTCAAGTTCAACCCCTCAACCCAATCTAAATAACGTTTACAATAGTAACGCATGAATGTATTATTATTATTATTAATATAACATGTATAAGATCTGTTTGTTAAACTTGTTTTTGAGGACTTTGATGAACATCATGAATGGTAAGGAGATACAATAGAACCTGCTTATTTAAATCACTGTGGGCGTGGTGGGATCGGGTAAATATGCATATTTCAATCATATTAATGTTGATCAATCGGCCTCAATCGGATCAATCGGCTTACTTTCCTCCTTCGTCCTCGCGTCATGCGATGCACTCTCTTCACCTTCCTCGTTTTTGTTTGATGACGTCATATAGACTGTGTATGTTGTGTACGGGTTCCATGACATATGCTCCGCCGACATATGCTCCGCCGACATTTGCTCCGAAAAATGCGACAAATGCTCCGCGACAAATGCTCCTCGATATTTGCTCTGCCGACAAATGCTCCGCCGACAATTGCTCCGCCGACAAATGCTCCGCCGACATTTGCTCCGCCGACATTTGCTCCGCCGACAAATGCTCCGAAGCTGCGACAATTGCTCCGCGACATTTGCTCCGCCGATAATTGCTCCGCGACAATTGCTCCGCCGCCAAATACTCCGCAGACAAATGCCCAAATAATTAGATGATTTTTGTTCAAAAAAATATTTTTTAAATGCTTGCACTTTTTCAAAAATGTTCAAAATCATTTTTGGAATAATCATCATTCCAATAAAACACCACATGCATAATTTTGTATGAAAATGGTTTGAAACCAATGCCTTTTAGAAAACCGCCCTCTTGTGTTTAAATGGCTCTTTTTGAATGATAACAGGCGTTTTACTAAGTCGTTTGTAATTTTGTATACCTTTCGAGCATGGTGGAGTTATAACCATTCGTTTATCAAGTAACTGTCCAGGGTTGGTTACTAAAGTTCAGCCTTACCAAAACTGTACTACCCCTTTAAATAAAGATCACATCGTCTAGAAGACAATCTATTCTTCACATATTAACAATAAAATTGATCACATATTGCTTTTTATGGAATATGACACACATTGGGCCCTCGTTGTTCAGTGAACGATGAACAACTCTAAACAAAATTGGAACTCCGAAAATTTAACAGTGGGTGAAAATAACGTGGATAAATTTTGAACTCATGCGGAACAATTTCTTGATTCATAAAGAGTCTGAGTAATACAAATGCAGTGATTATAAAGACTTCTTTTTTTCTATTCATGATCGATCTTAACTCCAGTATCATGCCCTTCGCTTGATGATTGCTTGGAACAGTATACTATTCATCACAGCATTTTCGGATACTATGAGGGTCCGTGGTTCGACTCCAGTCGAACCACAATGTAACATCAAAAACTAAAGCCAGTGTGTTATTGCGCCTCCCCTTCTGCTACTAGATGCAGGCTGCAGGGTCACGCATCCTTACAGCACTGGGCTTGACTGCCCCCACCCCCCCCCCCCCCCCCCCACCCTGTATAAAGAAACGTGAAACAAACAAACCAGCCAAATAAAATATTTGAATGAATCGATGGTTACTGAATCGATTGTACTCCAATTTCACAATAGATTCGCATAACATATAAAAGCGCACTTCATACCAAAGGTACTTGAGAATTCATTCTAGAGTTTAATCTTCAGCGGAGTAAATGTCGGTGGAACAATTATGGTTGAGGAACATATGTTATTTTTGGACCATTTGAAGTACTGTCATCTTCAGAGCATATATTTCTGCGGAGCAATTGTCACCGGAGCAAATGTCGTATCTCCGGAGCATATTTCGGCGGAACAATTGTCGGCTAAGCAATTGTCGCATATTCGAAGCATTTTCGGCGGAGCAATTGTCGCATCTTCGGAGCATTTTTTCGGCGGAGCAATTGTCGGCGGAGCAAATGTCGGCGGAGCATTTGTCGGCGGAGCAAATGTCGGCGGAGCATTTGTCGGCGGAGCAAATGTCGGCGGAGCATTTGTCGGCGGAGCAAATGTCGGTGGAGCATTTGTCGGCGGAGCAATTGTCGTCGGAGCAAATGTCGGCGGAGCAAGTATCGCGGAGCATTTGTCGCGGAGCAATTGTCGGCGGAGCATATGTCGTGTCACCGATGGGTGAACCCGCTCCGGCATTCAGCATCTGCGGTGGCGGGGTTCTACATTTTACAATAAGAATTCGGTACTAGTATGACATTAATCATCAGCATTTCCGCCTACACATCTAAGAATATGATTCTGAATGCAGATTTGCGCACACTACGTGCTTGATTCTGAGATGACGTAATTATTTATTTATTTATTTATTTATTTATTTATTTATTTATTTATTGAATATATTTATACAGGATGACATGGTCAGTACACACTGTTTTAAAACATGGTCCTGTGTATACAAATACATACATATAATTTTGACATAAGAAATATTATCATTTATCAATTTAAAATCACAAAAACCACAGCTGCTAGGGTAGGACATATATTTAATTACAAGAATAAAAATACATTTATTTAAAACTATCATAAAAATAGCCTCAATCGCGTTCCGATGAGTACCTATACATACATATGTTCCACAAAACACGTCATTCAAAGCAGACGATAGTGCACCCACTGACCAGACAGTCAGACACTGTACACGTACACACAGAGACACAATACAATCGTTCACATCAATGCATCTATTCAATCACCACACAATCACTACCTCCTGACACACCCACCACACTCCCACAAGACGATCAGCCATGCATCGTGGTACACGTGTATATATAATGGAAACTGGAACGTTCAATACTGCCAAGAAAATAATTGAATATTACCAAATCAAAAAATCCAAAATAAGTCCACCTGAGCAGCTGTAGGTGTAGAGGAATTTAAAAATATAACAAAATATGAATACAACATGAAGCACAATAAATTATTACTAAGTACAGAAATACATTACATACAGACTAATGGCAAAATGGCAAGGTAATTAAAGAGCCAAATGACACTAAGGCAGCCATATCCAAGAAATAAAACAAAATGAAATACCAATTTCGCGTACCAATGTTGTTATTTAAATAAATTAACATAAATTGGATTTGGCATAAGAGAAAGAGTGAAATACAAAAGGGAGAATATTGCTCGTTACTCGAAGATAATACTCACAACCCATGTCAAGACGAGTTCTTTCGGGTATTCTGCTGTGGCAAGTATATCGGACGGAGTGCCAATCGGACCTAAGGATATAATAACATGATACGTCTTATTATAATGTAAGATTGTTCTCGAATTATGTTTTTTAAATATTTTATTCAAGTTACCTTTTCTAATGGGGGGGGGGGGGGGGGGGGGGAGGGGGCGGGATTGATATCAGTATACACGAAAAGGATGTATATAACAGTTTTGCCTATTCCATTGACAGTATAGTGTGAAGAGTGTCTGCCCTACGATGTCATCATTGGTACGGTTTACCTTGCCTGGATACTCATGATATTTAATACAAATCTGATGGTACATTGACAAGATGTTATATAAAGATAATATTGAATCTGTTGTGTTCAAATGTTGCACTCAGCGCGAGACTCGCCAATGGTCTATCAAAAGCACGGCTACGTACGGCCTTGTTAAAATAGCCCAGGCGGTTGTCTTGCGTTTCATGAAATTAACAATTGTATTCAATAGAAATAATAATGATATTATAATTGTTCCTTTATAATATGACGTACATCATTGTAAATACAAACATGTTGAATGAATAATATCAACGTTACGTTAACAACGTATGCATTCAAATCACGTTATCGAAATCGAGCAACAAATAGCAAATAGGTATGGCAGTACCATAAATAATTCTACAAATGGTTTCAATAAAAGCAGAAACATGTGATTTTGGGACCCTTTTTCTCGTAGGAATCACATATATCTTGCATTTATGATTGCTTTCGTGCATAATGGTCATAACAACCAGAATATGAAAACCAGAAGCATGTCATTTCGGACCCTTTTTCTCGTAGGAATCAACATATATCTTGCATTTATGATCGCTTTCGTGCATAATGGTCATACATGAAGTA